>VWZG01009470.1:560550-571977 GCA_013396735.1 Grallaria varia | reverse complement strand
CTTATGTGTCCCTCCCGTGCGTCCCCCTTGTGTCCCCACCTTCTGTGGCCCCCGGGTGGCCCTCTTGTATCTCCCTCTTTGTGTCCCCCCTGGGTGTCACTGTTGTGTGTCCTCCTTGTGTCTCCCCCTTTGGATGTCCCTCGTGTCTGTCCCCACCCCGTGTGCCCACCCTGTGTGTCCCCTCCTTATGTCGCCGTGTCCCCCCCGCGTGTCTCCCCCCGGTGTATTCCCCGTTCCTGCCCAGCCCAGCCGTGGGGAAGCCCCGGGCCCCGCCGTGCTCACGGGCCCCTCCCGTGTTTCCGGCGGCGGCCGCGGCCGCTCCGCGCTGCGGATGGCCGGGCGGGACGGGCACAGCCCCCGAGGGCGGGTCGTGCCGCTCCCCGCACGGGTGGCACCGTTCGGGCTCCGGGGGTGACGGTGAGCCCCGCTCGCGATGAGTTTCGCGTCGTTCCATCGCCCTCCTTCGGAGCAGCCGCGGCGATGCTCGGGGGCTCCGGCTCCGTGCGCACTCCGGGGATGCCGCGCTCTCTTTGCCGGGTCATTGCCGGCGTTCTGTTGTTTCCAAAGCCCCGACAGCTGCGGGGCTCGGCGGCTCCTCCCGCTCCGGTGGTAACCCCGTGCGGGGCAGCACGCAGGAGCGGCTCTGCCCGTGGGACAGGGACACGCGTGGCAGAAGGGGCCGGGAGTGGCCCCGTGTGCCGGGAGAGATGATAGCGCGCCCAGAGACAGGCACAGGCGGCTCCCAGCGCCTGCAGGACACCGATAACCTCCCAGTGCATGAGAAGGCAGAATTAAAAAGGAAGAAAAATACAACCTGCCATTAAAAAAAAAAAAAAAAAAGGGCACTTAAAGATTAGACCTTTTGCAAGGCCCAGAGATGTTGAGGCTCGTGAGGGGAGCGTGGAGTGGGGGGTCTCAGCCAGGCACTCAAAGCCCCTCTAAGCTGAGCCTGGGGTTTAACCCCTCCGTGCCCCCCTAAGCTGCCCCACGTGGCCCTGGGGAGCCTCATGGTGGAGCGCAGTGGCCCCAGCCCCTCGCTGCTGCCAGGCAGGGCTGTGGGCCAGGGCTGGCTCCCTCTCCGGCCCCGCTGCCAAGCCTGACCTGCCTGGGATGCAGGAGATGGGCGTTTTTTCCAGCAGTGCGTGGGATGCAGGAGGCATTCCCAGCACTGAATGAACTCCTGTGCTGCGGAGCAGATCCCGACACGCAGTGCCCCTGCGCTGGCTTAACAGGTTTCTGGCTTTAAAGGATTTTCTGCTGGATACTTTGGCAGTGGCTGTAATTCCCCTAAGGACAGGCGGTGCAGAGCAGCGCCGTGATTTCCCCGGATCCCCACATCCTTAAATACACCAGGAACATATTGCATGTCCGTGACCAATCACATCAACTCGCTGTGCCTCATTTCTTCATCAGCACAGAGCAAACAGAAACGCTGCCTTGCTTAAAGGAAATTAATACAGTTAATTAACACTTGGCCTTCTAATATTCCAGGGCCCGCTCTCCGGAGCCCTTCCACTGCATTATCATCATTACTGTGATGCATAAGCAACAGTTAGACCAGATGTTTGCACACAGTTAGTGCTTCTTCCATCTGGGGAGGGAGGAAAAGGCAACCCCAGCAGCCTGGTGGGAGCGCATGGCTGGCAGTGCTTTCCCCATCCCTGGGGAGCCCCAGCCAGGCACTTCCCGGGATGCTGCAGGGTTTGGGACACAGCTGCTGCACCAGCTGCTCCCGCTCTGCTCACAAAGGCTGAGTCCCCCCCTAATTCATGCAGGAGCTTATCCAGGGGGAGCAGGCTCTGCCCCCTCTCCCCGGAGCTGCCTGGCTGCGCTGCAATTTTTCCAGGGCTTTCAGTGGCGCGAAAAAGGGCGGCTGCAGAGACAAATGAAAGGCAAACGCTGGTGGGAGAGGGGCGGGCAGGGGCTCTCCTTGCATGTATATGAGGGAAAGCAGATGAATCCCGTCTCCTGCACAGCTGCAGCCTCCCCCCAGCCGCTCACAGCCCTGCTAAGGAGTGCAGACGTGCTGCCAAGATTAGCTGTCTGGCGGGTGCTGCACACAGATAAAGTCCTGTCTCCACGGCCCCACTAGGTCCTGGAGAGGATCAGGAAGGCTGTTTTGACACTTTGAACCACAACAGGATTTACCCTGCCACAGTCACTGTGTTTGGGTGGGTTTGGCTGCTCAGCACAATGGGGTAGACTGAGGTCAAGGGGTGTCTGATGGTCTCTGCACGGACAGGGAAGCACAGACCAGGGCTGCAGGTGGAGCCAGAGCCGGCACCTGCACTGGAAAATCACCTCCTGGCAGTGGGAGCAGGAAGGAGAGGAGCTGACAGGATACAAACCTGCATCCCTGTGCTCTGTGAAGCGTAGCATGTGGGTGTCCCAGAAGCACATTTACTGTCCTTGTCATCACAGTGGATCCTGCCTTCTGCCATTCCCACACAGACTGTGCTGAGCTGTCACATGGAATATCTGCAGTGCATGGAGAGGGACTTGTCCCAGGGTCTCCAGCCAGTGCTCCTGTTCCCAGGATTTATTCCCCTGGCAGTGCAGCTCTCACTGCAAGAGGACCTGGGGGCCTCCTGCAGAGGGGACCCGCAGCTGGGGAAAGCCCAAAGCCCCCCAGTTCTGCTGCCCTGATTGTACTGCCCCACTCTCCATCATCTGAGCCACCACCTTTGTTCTACAGGAACCAAAGCCATTTTCTGGTACACCACAAATTATCTAAAGTATCTAGAGCTTGCTTATGGCAGAAGGACAGCATGCCTGGCTTAGGTGTCTCCTCTCAGAGCCCAGTCCCAAGAGCCAGGAACTGCCTATGCCCTTGCATTGTTTACAGCATACACCAGCAGTTCTTCTCCCAAGACATCAGGCCAGCTACTCTCTTGGATGCTGGGCACAACAGATTCAGCAGTGTTAGTTCCTCTTCTCATATGATGGCATTTGTTGACAGAGCTCACATCAATCCATGGAGTCTTTCAGTGGAAGCAACAGGGGCATTGAGCTCATTCACCTCCACTCTGCTCTTCATGCCCAAACAAGACAATTTTGTCCCAGCCTGTGTGAGGCAGAGCAGTACAAACACCCACTTCCTACACCCTCGACTAAAAGCCACTCCATTCCACAGGGCTCTTCCATTGCCTTCCCTCAAGCCCTGTGGAGGAACAGAGAGGCCTGGGAGTCATCAAGGAGTAAATTGGGAATACACACCTTGATGTTGCCTTCTGTGCTTTAGCTTCTACTCAGCCTCGGTAACTGAAACCAGCCCAGCAAGCTCAGAGCACAGTCACTGGCACTGTGAACCCAAAAAGCAGATGAAGAGTCAGAGCAGAACCTGCAGGTCACCCAGAGCTTCATGTGGAGCAGAGGAGGGGCTCAGTCAGAGTATGATTCTTCATGAAGAGGAAAAAAAAACACATCAAGGTAGGACTGACATCAGTTTGGGGGTGTTAATTTGGCTTCTCATGGGCGCAGGCTGGACAATTCAGTATCCCAGCAGCTACAAAGCAGGAGCTTTTACAGATACTCAGTGCTCCCCTCACAGAGGGACCTCCTTCTGCTTGAGATCAGGACCCCCCTCATCTGCCTGTGCCATCCATGGGGAGCTCCTCACACAGGGATTGCTTCATTCCTGCTATCTTCACAGCATATCCCCTCTGTACCTCTTAGCTTGGAGGAGGCAGCGAGATCATCTTCATACATCCTTATTTTCCCTAACTATTTCTGTGTGTCCTTATTTAATCTGGCATGCAAAGCAGGTTCAGGCTCGTGCCCAGTGCCTTGTACCTGTGCCCTGCTCTGGTAGATGGTCCTGCCACAAGCTCTTGCCCCACAGAGAAGTATTTGGTCAATGATGACAGCCACCCCAATTTGTTCCTGCAGTTGGGATCCTTATCCCAGCCAGTGTTGCAGGAGTTAAATCTGACAGTGTGGTCAATGCTGGTAACACAAGAGCAAAACTGAGGCCAAAAATACACCTCATGCCTGGCTTCTCTATATAAAGGACCAAAGACATGCAATAATAAAGCACTACTTCACATATTTTAGCTTAATAATTATGACAGTAAAAAAAGACAACAAGTTTTTTTTATTCTTATATAAAGCACAGTATTATAATATTCAAAGAGTGATTATACAGATATAATCTGCACAAGAAATCAATTCATAGTAGACAGAGCTACATCAACAACCCACAGCCTCCTCTTTTGCATGTTTTAAAACCAAAACCAGATATTCCTACAAGCATTCTGATCAGTGTCATACAAGTTACCTGAGTTTATGTTATAACTTTATTCTACACCATCAGAAAATCAGGGCTGGTATTACACAGCAATTATGAATACAAATTATATACCAAAAGCAGAGGTAATATTACTTGTATTATAGTTTTTAATTTGCTTTTCTCCCTCCTCATCACCAGAGACAGATGAAAATTCTTCTAAGTAAAGAAAAAAGTTCTCCAACAATCTGGTATGAACACACAGGTTGAAAACTCAAGATTAGCACCCTTAAAATATTAACAGTAGCAGGCAGACATGATGCCTTATTTTCCCTCCCCCCCCTTTATCTGCTGGATTTCAAAAGCAGCATCAGAAAACACATTCTGCTCAGGTTGGCATGAGCCAGGAAGACAAACACAACCCAGGGTATTATCCAAAGGTCACATTTGTGCTGATGCAGGGAAAATGAGTTGGAATCCCAGTAGTTTCTCCTGTGTGAGGTTATCTCCACAGGGTTCTGGTCACTCCATAAGCTCCAGCCATCCAGGACAGCTCCCAGCAGAGCTCAGTGTGCACAGGGGACCCTCTGCAGTCATGGGGGTCCCCATGGATGCCTGGCTCAGGTCTGTTTCACAAGGCAGGGATCATCCCTGTACTTCTACCCACACCCACCTTGGTCCAAAGCAGGGCTTGACCTACTCTACCAGGGCAAGGAAATCTCACAGCACCAAATAGCAAAGCTCTTCTACAGCTTCTCCACCCTGACCAGGCTGCCCAGAGCTGTGGCTGCCCCATCCCTGGAAATGTCCAAGGCCAGGTTGGATATGGCTTGGAGCAACCTGGTCTAGTGGAAGGTGTCCCTGGCAACGGCAGGGGGTTGGACTAGATATTTAAGGTCCCTTCCAACCCAAACCATTCCATGATTCTATGATAACTGTCCTGGTTATTGTCACGCTGCAGACACAGGCTCACACCTCCTCAAGCACTTCCCTGTGGCACTTATTGGACAAGCACAGGTTTCCCTTTCAGAAATGTCCTCCCCTCAACGGACAGGATAAAACACAGCACAGAAAACCTTAGCTAAGCCAAATGTCAGGCACCCATTTAATTCTCACCTTTGTTAAATAATGTAATTGTCCCGGAGATGGTTCTCCAGCCATCCTGAGAGCCAGCACCAGCACACAAGCTGTCCTCCAAAGGGAAGGGAAGCACAGTGGGTGTGCCATGGCAGCAGGCAGCATCAGTAAATAACCCTCAGCCTGCTTTCTTCCTCCATAAAATAAATGATTAATAGCTCAGGATAGTCAGTCTGCTTGAAAAGCTCAGGCTTGCTGAAAACTTTTGATCACTTTGATTTATTAACCTTTAAAACTGCCTCTAAAAGAGGCTTAAAATCTGAAGAAGGATCATTTCAAACTTCAATTTTATTCAATAATCGTAATGTTTTATGAATTAAGATTGAGATACTCTGCTCCTCTTTAAAGGCCCTCAGCATCAGTCAGGTGTCAAGAAAGAAATAACAAGAGAAAATAAAGTTGCTGTAGACAAACAAACCCATGTTCATCTTAAAATTCAAAACCAGTCAGGGCTGAGGGGGGAGAAAATGGCACATCTTTGTGATTCTTAAGCACTTGGCCAATTCGCAGGTGGCTTCCCAACTGTCTCTTTATTTCTTCTGGTTTTAATGCTAATAAAAAAGGAACCCAAACAGCGGACTCAATTCCCCACACAATGCACTGGGGGAGGGCAGGGAGTGTAACTTACGTATCCCAAAAGTCTGACTCAGACAAATTACTTCTAGTTCACTTCCCTACTACACGCCCGCATTGTTCCGACACCTTGGCGGCAGAAGGGGCTCATCCCCAGCTATCTGGTCCCAGGGACAGCACTGGGGACTGATGCCATTAAAGAACTGTCCCAATTACTTCCCTGGGGAAAGCAGTGACTTGCAGCTTAACGTCCTGCCCCCGACACAGTGGGAAAACCAACCGTCGGCAAACGCCTGGCTGTGCACACAGCGATGGCTCCCGGGATGAGCCGCGGCTTCCAGGGATGGCAGCTGCTTCCTGGGGCACAAGTACAGATGGTTGGAGGCTCGGGCACAGTTTCCTTGGAAAAGTGAGACTGGGGAGAGCTTCCCAAGAGAAAAAGGGTGTTTTTTTGAACCAATGACAACTCACGGTCACTGCTGCCGCAGTTGGTTCTATAAACTGGATATTGGCTTGGAGTTACCTTCCAGAGAGCACAGAGAATCTGGGTACAAAGGACAGGCCAGGCCACTCGGCCTTCAGAACTTCAGCAGCAGCCACAAGGCTGCAGTGGTACAGCTGCTAGCAAAAGGAAATCATTTCCCTTCTAAAGGAATCACAACCTTTTCTCGGAGAAAGAAAAAATACCAGCTACAAATTAACCAGATTAGAAACTTCTCACAGACACACAGCTCACAGAGCCAGCCCCATGCCACCTTTTGCTGCAATAATTACACACAGTCAAGGATTTGTGAGTCTAATGGTTTCAGGGAGAAATTCTCAAGCCACAGCTGTCAGATTGTGGAAGGGTTTTCTGAAATCCCATCAAAGCCTGTAGGAATTCAGCAAAATTAGCAGAATACAAAATGTCTTTATTTGGAACAATATTGAGCTTCAGCTACCCAGCAGTGGTGCAAACAAAGATGTTTATAAAGGAATCAAACCTAATCTGTAGCTTCAGTAGTTTTTCTGTACTTGATTCTTTAAGCTTATCTATGCTGAGAAAAATATTTAACCACAAAGAACCAAACCACATTCCTGACTTTTATAGCTTTTCTGGGGTCTGGTTAAATGCTGATTAATGTTCCAATTACAGTCCAGACTGTAACAGCAGGTGAAACTAGAAGTTAAAGGTACCATAGACAGTTATTATGGCAATGAAATATCTTGTTTTTTGGGCACCGTGTACATCGTGGATTTGCGTGGCATGAGCTCAAAGAAAAACGGAAAAATAAAGAGTAAAGCAGCACTCTGAATATGCATAACAGTAATAAGAGTGTTTAAGAGGACAAGGAAAAATTACTTGAGAAGAAATTGGGAATTTTTTCTACTCAGAAACTACATGAAGTCAAATGTACTGTTTCAGCTGTACCTTTGAATAAGACAAATTGCCAGAGCCTGGAAGGTAAAGAGAGTTCAAAAGATGATGAAAAGAGCATTAGCACAATTATGCAATGACATGAGCAGCTCAGGAAAAAGCAAATGGACACATGGAGAGCAAACAAAATAGTCCCAACCAAGCCAAAAGGGAACCAGGAACTTAATGACTCTCTTGGAAACATCACCACATCAAACCAGTGTGCCAGGAGTTATTTTAATGTCCAGCATAGAGAGAACTGTATAGTGTTATATGGCAGTATAAGTGCTTAGAACTATTAGCAGTTGGAATTTATTAATTTTAAACCAGTTTTTGTGCTTTCTTAGCCATCTAGTCAATCTCCTGCTACAGCCCAGTGTGTGCTGCACTTACCCTGGGGCTCAGCAGGGTGTTTTTCAGATTCACTCACATATTTACCCATGGCCTCAACCTGGCTCTGCAACAAACCTGCAAAAACTACGGGTACATTGCAATTTGATTGCAGCCAACACCCGCCACTGGTGTGGAGGGCAGATTCTGGACCTAAGAGAAACCCCATGGGTACCTTTCCCCAAAATAAAAGTGCTTGTTCCAAGTGCTGCTCAGTGTGAGAACCGAGGGCGGGAACACGCCCCAGCCTGTTTGCAGAGGAGCCCAAGTTGCATAACTGATTTTGGTATTTAGTTCAAGCAGCTTTTAAAAACTTCACAAGAAAGTTTAAAATAATTACAGGGTATTAATTAGTGCACTTTGCAGAAGCACAGATTCAGCCCAAGTGCATGGGAGAAACTGTGCAAAACCAGTCCTTCCAAGCCTGATTTACCAGGCTTGTACAAGACAATCTTAGCAGTTTTATTCTCAAATATTTTATTGTCTTCCTGAGGGAGAAACTCTCTTAAGGAGCACACAACTTGTAATGTGTCCTCATAATAGTTTAGCAGGATTTCCAGTCATCCACAGCAATCAAAAAATAATGTCCCCCTTTCATGATGTCCCCCAATCCCACTCCCACCACAACATGGTGAGCACAGCAGCACAGAAAAAACCACTTGTCTTGTGAGCATTCAGCCCTAAAACCTGTTTTCATCCTCTCCACTTACTGTCAGGGTGCCACTTATAAGTACATTTAGTTTCTTAAAACACAATACCCAAAAAACCCCAAACCCATACTCAGAGGGAAAATAAGGCCTCTTAAGAAAAGACTGCAGCAAGTTTCTGTGGGGCGTTTACCTGCTCTGAACAGAGCCAGAAGACTAATCACAACACTTTGGCTGGGATACAAGAGGCAACTCTGCTTGGTAAATGTACATTTAAAAAAATTCCAGGTCAAGAGCAACAGAATAACCTTTTCCCTCAGCTGCCCAGAGGTCCCATCCCATCCGAAGGTGTCCTGCAGTGAAGCACCTACTTGCTGTCTGTCCTTTTGTTGTAGATGAGGAAGTCAGACAGGTCGTGCCACACCTCACTGTCCTCGTACAGGTAGGTCATGGAGGACTGCAGAGAGGGCTGCAGGGTCTGCCTGTGGTACTCAAAGAGCCACAGCACTGTCCCCCACACCAGAGCAGCCACGAGGGGGAAGGGATCCTGCCTGGGCTGTGGGATGTAGCCCTTTTCCACAGCCAGCCGGGACAAGCCAAACAGGATCCGGGACAGCAGGTACATGATGATCTGCAGGGGAGAAACCCAGAGAGCTGTGGGTGAACAGCCTGAGCACACACACCAGCCAGGCTCAGAGATGCAGCAGCCATAACCCAGCCAAGAGCGCTGGGAACAATTTACCAAACTTCAAAGCAGACAGGCTGTGGTTCACACATCAACAGTCTGTAAAGCCACAGGTGTTTTTGTCTTCTCTACCTTCTCAAAGCCCTACTTTTCTGCTGCTGCTCTAATTTAGCAATCAAGGAGTTATACTTAAAGCAACACATCTTTGGAGTCACACAACTTTTGTCTTTGCTCAGTTAATGCTGATAGAATAGCATATATATATATAATGTAGATACATAAATGGCAGGGGAACAAGACTGTATAATAATACATATAGAGTCCTGCTCAACTGCCAAGCAGATCTAAACTCAGGATTCTGGACACAGCCCAAAACCAGACTCAAGAACACTTTGGGTTAATCTCAATCTCTGTGCTTTACTCACTAATCTATGACTGGGTGTTAACAAACAGCTTTAAATCAAACATCCCCCCGAGCAGCTTTTGTCAGTTTAACCTGTTTAGTTGCCTCAGAACATTCTGAGTTGGAAAGGACCCACAAGGATCATCAAAGTCCAAGTCCTTGTCAGTTTAACCAGTTGAGTTGTGAGTTTAGTCCAGTGTAGCTCAGTAACTGATCCCACGCTCACAACACTCAAGGTAAAGGGTTTAAGCCCGGGATGGGCAGACCAGGAGCCCAGACAGTGACCACAGCTCAGGTGACAGGTGGGATAACCCAACAGCTCTGGATCACTGACTGCCTTCCTAGGAATTCAGTGCAGCTCTGGAACTAAACTTGAGCTTTTAGCACTCCAACTACACACACTACTCATGGAGGCACACAGCCACCTCTAGGATTTGAGTGCAGAGTAGCCAAAACCAGAACTTGTGCTAAGAACATGATAAAACAGTAATTGCTTCACAGTCAGAACCACCAGAAACAAGCCACCAACCACTTCCTGGCACACCTGTTGTTTTTCCTGGTCACAGAAACTTCCAGCATGTGCATTTACCTGGCTGTTGATGGGATTGTTCTCTCCAAACACTAGCCAGCCTCCAATGCAGGCTGCAAGGAAAGAATGGAATGGGATTTTCTTCCCCTGCAGCCGGGCCTGTGCTGCCATGAGCCCCTTGTAGGTGAACACAAAGTAGGCCAAGTTCCGGGAGTGAGCGTACGTAGCCTGAGCAATCGACTTCAGCTTCTCCCTCAAACTGAAGAAAAGGAACACACAATTAGGAGAGGGAAAAGGCAGGGCCTCTGCACTCACTCAGCCTGGTCACTACAGCCCTCACCCTCCACTGACAGGTTGGGCATCCCATGGAGTATCCTGTGAGGGGAGAAATCCCCTCACCTCCCACTCACCCAGAGCACAGCCCTACCCAGACCGCAGCCTGGGCCTCTGTCTCCCTCTATGAACAGTCAAACAGCCTTTTTTTATACAAGCTTTGCCTAAATGCAAACTCTGGCATAAGCAGGGAAAGGCACAGCAGGGAAAGGCACAGCGTGCCCTGCCCTGCTTTAAGTTCCCAGATTTCAGTGGAGAGCAGAGCACTACTGTGGGCACCTGCTCATTCCTCCTCTGCCCACTGGTTCTCATCACCCATCACAGGAGTGATGAACCCCCTCAATTATGTGTATCTGTGTGTGCTTCACCGACAGAACAGGCTCAACCACGGCTCACACACCCTTCTTCTTTTTAACCCCCCTGAAAACATGAAAAACGGACAGCTGGAGTGAAAACATTCTAAAGCAGTGCCGTAAAAAAATGCAGAATTAGGGTTTGTACCTTCCACTCTTGAACAGAAAAGTCATCACCAGGGCATGCGGGGCACGGATTTTGGCTCCATAACTGCAAGAGTGGACAGATATTTCAGAGTTCTTGCGTTACGCTGTGAAGTGATTGTGTTTTTAACACGCTGACAGAACCAAAGAGCTTCCTTAACCAAACATCCCTTTCAAGCCAACCGAGCAGCACAACAAACCGGGAGGAGCTCAGCCAGAGGGGGAACCGCAGCAAGGGGAGCCCAAAACCAGTGAAACCCACCCCAACTGGAGCTGCGAGGGAGGAAATCGCCTCCTGCGCCCCCCTCCCCTCAGCACCCCCGGTGTCCGCACAGCCCGGGGCGGGCCGAGCCCCCGCGCCCCGGGCCCGGCACTCACACGGCGCCGTTGCGGAAGCCCTTGATGACGGCGAGCGCGGCGCGGTAGCGGCGCTGCTGCAGGAGTGCGTTGGCGGCGCGGAGCAGGGCACGGAGCGAGCCCGCACCGCCCGCCATGGCCCCACCGGCCATGGCCCCGCCGCGCCGCCACTTCCGGGACCGCCGCCCCGCCCAGAGGCTGTCCCGCCTGTCTCTAGGCTGTCCCGCCTGTCCATCACCCCGGAGGGCTCCCCCT
>VWZG01009470.1:535189-558533 GCA_013396735.1 Grallaria varia | reverse complement strand
AAAATCAGTAGTCCTGTACTTTTATCTCAGCTTCCCCAAATCACCCTGTTTTGTCAGGCTCTGGGCACTTCAGCTCCTGCTGCGCCACGCTGGGTAGTTTTAAGTTTAATGATTGTTATGAGCATCTTGCAGACTTGTAATGGCTGTAGGCAGGGCAGGATCCATCCAAAGGTTTCTCCTGGAGTCTGTGGATGGCTGAGAACAGCATCTGCATAACCAAGCAACTCTTCAGCTTGTCTTCATGGGTTACTGACCTTGACCTCGGAGGTTGCCCTCTGGGAAGTGTGATATCGTGCAGTTACCATGTGAACCAGGAACTCTGGGCATTTGCATGAATTGTCAAATAAATGAAGGGCAACATATTTCCCTTGTCCTGGGCCACTTTGCCCTGCCAGGAGGCTGAGTGCAACACTGACAATGTTGCTGCATCATTGTCTTCAGGTCTTGGCCTCTCCTCAAGCTTATTCCTACTAATGAGATCAAGGCTTTTTTCCTTGGAATATCTGACTGTGTGCCAGAAAGAAACCCAGTTGTCCTGTGCCAGGCACATCAAGAGTGACACTCCTGGCTCAGACTTCTTAATTATCCCCGTATATACTTAACCTGAAGTTTTGATCCCTCTTTTCCTTTTAGCTTATTTCTGCTGGAAAAGGGCTCCTTCATTTCAGTCTGGTTTGGCTGTGCCAGCAAGAGCCTTTGCAGTTGCCCAAGGATTATTTGTGCCAGAGGTACAACACGGCTTGGTTTGGTGTGAAGAGATTCTCCCAGGATGTTCCACCGGCGTTCTGCCAGCAGGGCTGACCTGCAGGGCTGGCTGCAGAACTGGACCTGCAGCTTTGCTGTGCCTCCCTGTGATTTATGTGAAAGGCTTCCCATAGGCATGGTGGGAATTTTATGGTAGTTTGTGATGTAGTGGGATCTGCTGCTTTCCAGTAGCTGCTTGTGCCCTTGGAGGACAGTGCTTTGCTCTCTTCCAGAAACATGAGCAGTGTCTGCAACCTCTTCTCAGTGAAATGATGGAAAAGGTGTTCACAGAGTCTCAATGTTACTTGCTTCACACTGGAGATGCTAGAGAAATGAGTTTTTAGGGTATCTTTAAAAGGCTGTAGATTATATGGGTACTCCCCATCAAGAAGAAAACATCGCAGCTGTCCAGGATAAATTTTAGAATTCTAAGAGGAACTTGAAGTGGTGGGTTCTCCTGCTGTGCTGGTCCCTTGTGCTGTGATCTGCTGCAGTGTTTCACTGTCCTTCCTGGTGCTGTTTGCTGAGCAGCCTCTTCTCAGTCCTCACCTCAGGAATGGTCTGCACCTCCCTGCTTGGCAATGATCAGACCAACAGAGCTGCTTCTACTGGGGCACATAATTCCAAGTTTAGAGCTTTACATTTTATTTTGCAGAGAACTAAGGACTGGAAGAAAATTTAAAAGCAACTGAAGAACCCTCCACCTTTCTTCTCTCTCTTAATCCACATGGAATCAAATACAACTCTGCCACGCTAGAAAGAGTGTGTCAGGCTTAATCCACCAGTCACATGCTGCTGGCCAGATTGTCTCCCTGTATGAGCAGTCCCCATCTCCTGTATTTATCGGGAATATTTTAGAATGTTTTAGCTGTAGTGAAAGATGTTTGTGCCAAAGTAAGTAAGCCAGTTCTGACAGTAGATCTGACTGGGTGTGTGTGCCCTGGGTCTGATCAAATCTGGGGATGCTGGCCTTGAAAACAGGGAGGCATTTCTAGCAGTACTGCTGAGAGAGTTGCTGCATACAAGGATTTTCTCTGTGCTGTATCACTCTATGTTCCCAGGCAGACTGACCCAGGCTCCTGTCCTGTGACATCCCAATACCTACTTCTTAGCTCTTTTCATAACCAGTGTTGTACCCATCCTTACTCTCTGCAGCAAATGCCTGAAACCAAGCCTTCTTTTGGCTTTCCTTGCCCTTCTTCCCTTTTCTTCATGTACCAAAGGAGTTATGGAGACAGATGGGAGCATTGCTGTGGTCTGATGGTTGGTGCTGTGGAGTAGAGGGTGAGGAGGTGAGAGTGGCTGTCTTGGAGGAGAGAGCAGCAAATGGGGAGTTGCTTCCCTCTGTGACCTGGGACGAAGCTCCCAGTGCCCAAGCACTCCATGTTTGGCTGTGTACAATTCACCATCTGTGCTTGTGTCTCCTTTCAGGAATGGATAATCAGACAGTGCTTGCTGTGCAGTCCTTACTGGATGGTCAGGGAGGTGTGACGGATCCATCGGCTCAAAATGTCAACTCCTCCACTGCCATCCAGCCCATGGGTGAGTCCTGGTGGCACTGGGAAAGAGAGGAGAGGGGCGGGAGTGCAGCACATCTCAGAACAGCTGTATGTGTAGGGTGCTGTTGCAAGTGTTGTGAGCCCTCAGCAGGACCAGGCAGAGCAAGAGAAAGGGGCAAGTGCCCAAGAGAGCAGAGATGCTTTTGGAGATGGTCATGATAACAGACTTGACCATGTGCTTCCAATAAAGGCACAGAGGGAGGGAGAAACCACTGTTCCCAGCACTACTTGTTACTGTTCACATTTTTTATTTAATGAGCCATTCCTTGTCCTCTGGGGATACTCTAGTCTTTGAGTATCTCATCTGTGTGCATGACTATGGGAATCGGTCATTTATGTGCACATGGACACTCACAATGTTTGACTAGAATTTGCTGGGTGGATACCAGGTTATCCTCCAGAGGAGTTACAGTCTGTGTCCCCAAAAATGTTCTGCTTCCAGCTGTGAATGAGACAGGAGCAACAGCCTTGTGAGTCCAACTGGATTGCGTGTCAATAGTGTGTGGTTTGCTAATGCTGCAGATTTTAGCTAGGATGTGTAACTGGACTGTCTTCATTCTGCTTCTAACGTCAACCAGAGGTGCCAAAAACCATCTGTCCCAGGGAGGGGTGGCTTTAGGACACAAGCTGACAGTGACTTTGTGCCTGATCCAAGTTACTTCTCTTCCTTTGTGCAACCTGAGTAATAAAATCTGCCTCAGTCAGCACAACACTGGTACTTTGGCTAAAAGCAGAAGATGCTTCAGGAGCAAGGCTAGGTTGGTTGTTCCTGTCCTTGGGATGAGAAGACAGACAATGGGATTCAGTGTGTCCCAGGGAGATGGTGGGTTTTGTAAATGGGAGCAGGGCTGAGATGGGCTCAATCACGAGTTGTCTTCAGGGTGTGCTTGGGGTTGGGGAGGAGGGACAGCTTGGCCCTTGCACCTCTTCTCTCCAGATGATGATGTCCTTGAGGTGCTGAGATCCAAAAAGTGCCAGTTTTCCTACATTGTGGCTGTTGGCTGTAGCACTGGGGAGTGCAGGAGAGGGCCTGGAGCAGTGATCTGGTTCTCTTCATTGCAGATGACGAAGACGTGTTTCTGTGTGGGAAGTGTAAGAAGCAGTTCAACTCTCTGCCTGCCTTCATGACCCACAAGAGGGAGCAGTGCCAGGGCAGTGCCCCTTCCCTCTCCACGGTGTCTCTGGCCACCAACAGCGTGTACACCCCGTCCATCACCTCGGTGCAGCAGGCTCCGAGCGCCAGCCGGCAGGTACCGTGTGCAGACAGATGCTCTCCTGCTCCATTGATGTGATTTTGGGAGGGAGGGACATTGGGGTGAGGATTTTAGATCCAGTGGTGCCTTGTGACAGGCCTCTTTTCTAGGAGTCTCAGTTGTCCTGTTGGCTTTTCTCTTCGTGGTTGAAGTGAGGTCCTCTGCAGTGAAGTGTCCTCCAGCATGAGTGTCTGATGGCCTTTTCTCAGGACAGGAGGGATTTCATCTCCTGTCTGTGCTACAGCCTGACCTTGGCTGTACTGTAGAGCCCCAGTGTCACACTGCACAGTAGTCAGTTGGCCATGGTTCCTGGGCTGTGGTCTGGCTTGTGGGCAGAAGTGGGCAGTGTTTGGCAGCTTCATCCCTGCATCAGTCCTCTCACATTCCTGCAAATAAGCCCACCTAATATAGTGTGATGAGCACTGAGGCAATATCCTCTCTGGAGTAACTCTCCTTCCACAGAGAATTCTCCAGAGTGAATCCCTGGTGCATGACCTGCAATTGTGATGGTTTCCAAAATGCTTTCATATCAACTGCTTTTTTTTCAAGTTAACTTAGTCCCAGTGGATGGTGCTTCTTCCCAGGGCTGCAAACACAGGTTGTTTCCACCCAAAAAATGTGACAGCCACCCTCCCGTTCTATAATGTGAGTCCCATCTGAAGAGCTGAGCCTGATGTTCACCCTCTGCAGCCAGAGCAGCCTCCCTCAGTTCACCACCTTCCCTAGCTGGTGCAAGCACCTAGGAGAGGCCTGAACTTGTCTGTGACCAGTTTGTCCTGCAGATCTTGTTTAATAACCCTTAATTTGAATTGTAGCCAGTGTCCACTTTCAGGAGCTGCTGTGATGTTTTTTACCTCCTTTCTGAAGAACATTTCTGAAACTGCCCTGTTATTATGGCTAGAAACTCCCACGGGCTCAGCAGGAATCTGCAGATAATTACTGTGGCTCACTGTTGACCAGAGGCTGTGAAAGCAGAGACCCTGAGGTTCAGTAAAAAGCAGTGTCATCGTTTTTTGCTTATCATTGTGTCCTGTTGCTGGCCAACAGTGCATCCTTTTATCCTTTCAGCAAATCTCTACATATATTACTGTTCCTCCATCACCTTTGATTCAGACTCTGGTGCAGGGGAACATCTTAGTCAGCGATGAGGTTCTGATGTCAGCCATGTCTGCTTTCACATCCTTGGACCAGCCCATGCCAGCAGTGCAGCCCCCAGTGCAGGTAAGGGGCACGTGTGGGCCCAGGGAGTCTTGGTTAAAGCTCATCCAATTCCAACCCCCTCCCATGGGCAGGGACACCTTCCACTAGACCAGGTTGCACTAAGCTCCATCCAGTCTGGCCTTGAACACTTACAGAGGTGCTGCCCAAATTGCTGGGGATGCCCCCCAGGACACAGTTGGCTTTCAGGGCTGCAAGTGCACATAGCCAGGTCACATTGGGCTTCTCATCCACCAACATCCCCCACATCCTTCTCCTCAGGACTGCTCTCAGTCCACTCTCCCCCAGCCTGTATTTATGCTTGGGATTGCCCTGACCCTGGTGCAGCACTTTGCACTTGGTCTTGTTGAACGTCATGAGGTTCACAGAGACACACCTCTCAAGCCTCTCCAGATCCCTCTGGGCGCCCCATCCCTTCTCTCCAGTGTGTCAACCACACCTCACAGTTTGGTGTTTTTGGCAAACTTGCTTGTTGCTGGTTGATCAGATCTTTGTAATGTGGTGTCTCCAGCTTTTTGTTGAGCCCCCATATAATGATTGGCTTTCAGAACCCTTGTGAGTTTGCTCCAGGGGTTCCCCTTGTCCTGGGATGGTTGGGTGGGCTCTCCCCAGGCTGTATACAGTCTCCATGGCTCTGAAAACGTTCATGCTAACCAGAAGAATTAAAAGCTTTAAAAAGAAAGCAATACAAGCACTGGGGCTTTAGCACTTCGATTTTGAAGGAGACAATGTGTACCTACAGGTCATGCCAAGCCTCCAGCACAGCCTGGTCCAGCCTGGAGTTGGACATGCTGTGTTGTGTCAAGACATGGCTGCTGTTCCTGCAGGTGCCATTTTGAATTGGTTTTGGGAACGTGTGTGAGGGTGCAGCCCCTCCAGCTCCTGACTGCTGTGTGTCTCTCCCTGTCTGGTTGCAGAGCAGCATGAGTATGCACGCTGNCCACCACCACCTCCTCAGCCCCCACCGCCTCCCCCCCCGAGCCTGGGGGCACCGGGGCAGCCCGGCACCGGCGTGGTCGAAGTGTATAGTGCACCTCCTCCCATGGCACCAGCCAGCACGGTGGAGATCCAGACGCTGGGCATGCAGCCCTACCCGCCCATGGAGGTAAGGATGTCCCCAGAGATCTGCCCTCACCGGCCTCTTCTGACAAGCAAGGCTGCTCGGGAGTCCCCCGGGCTAGAAACTGTGGAATCACACAGGGGGTTGGGTTGGAAGGGACCTTAAATCTCTTATCTCATTCCACCCCTTGCTTTGAGCAGGGACACCTTCCGCTCCAAGTCACCTTGCTCCAAGCCCCATCCAACTTGACCTTCAGGAATGTGGAATTAGAGTGTGGGAAGATGTGTTAGGTTATTTGACAGTGTTTATTTCCTCTGGGAGAAGGTACCGAACAGAAGGATGTCAGCAAGATGATGGGGATTCTGAGAGTAAGCGAGACAGCTAAGACAGACAGAGACTTGGCCAGCTCAGGTTTAGGAGACCTGAATGTTTGTTGTGATTGAAGAATACCTGCAGGTGTTGGGAGTGAGGGGGAGCTCAGAGGAGGGACCTCACCTTCCAGAGAGATGCAGAGCAGCACGCTGCACACTGCAGGCTTATGCAGACAGAAGAGTGCAGCCTAAGTCTCAATGGGCTCGACAAGGTGGCTTTTCCTAAAGAGAGGCAGAGGCAGAATGGATTTACTGGTGGGTCAGCTATTTGCAGTCTCCACATTTGCACTGCCATTCACAACAGAAACTACCTGGTGTGACTGAGGTCTGTCATCCTTATCTTTGTAGCTGGCATCTAATCTGGAAGTGCCAGTGGTCAGAAAGGAATAGGCATGTTGGAAAAGTAGTGGTCTGTGTTAGTTTATCAGGATGGGCAGCAGAAATGCCCTCAAACTGTATCACCCTAGACTGATGCCTTTGTCTCTAAGTGTCTTTTTCTAGTCTTGGTGCTGACATAAACAGTCATACTTTGCCACCTGGAGTTTCCTTGTGTATTCCTTTCCTTCTTCAGTCCTGCCAGGGCAGGCAGCAGAGTTGTGATCCCTGCCACTGGGTCGGCAGTAATCCTTCTGGTAACCTGCTCCACAGGGATAAGAAACTATTCCAGGTATAAGACATAGATGAGGGACTAGACAGCTTGTTTGGAGTGTTTCTTTGCTGTACTGTTCTGCTGCAATAACTGCTAGATGCTTTTTGGTGTTCAGCAGGAACACTACGCAGGGTGTTACTTTTGGCTAGAGACACCTTGTTGGACTTGGTGAACTGGAAATGGGATCTAGTTTGGCAGAGGGCAGAAAACTCAAACAGACTAATAGCCTGGTGTTGTTGGAGATGGAAGTTAGGACACAGCATAATTCTGTGTAGCAAACCTGTTCCACTGATGAATTTCCCTCTCGCAGGTGCCCAGCCAGTGTGTGGCAAGTCCGGTGTACCCCACTCCCCCTGTGTACAGCCCCGGGAAGCAGGGGTTCAAGGCCAAGAGCAGCAGTGCTCCCACCCCCCTGACCAGTGCAGGAGGAGGCCCCGCGGTTGGTTTTGATTCCCCTGCTGCTGCCAAAACTCGCTGCTGCAAAAATGAGAGCGGGCTGCAGGAAGGTGAGTGTCCTTAGAGCACCTGCCCTGTGCTCACCGTGCCTGTCCCAGAGTGGGCTGCTGAGCCACAAGCTCTCCAGGCCCCGAGGGGTGGCACTGGCTCTGCAGCTATGAAGGAGGAACACGATGCCCTGCATGAATCTGCCAAAAGCAGCTCAAAGTGTGGATGTGCTTCTTGTCTATCCCCTCTGTGTGCATGTGGAAGGACTGTCGCTGTGCTGCTGCATGGGCAAACCTGTGCCAAGTCTCTGCAGCTATGTGCTTACTGGATCACAGCTGAAAGGGGGGCATCTGCAAAGTAAGGTGTTAATGCTTGGTGTGTTTTACCCTGAGAAGGCTGTCCAGCCACAAGACTGGTGGCCTGGATTTGGCCTGGCTCTGGAAACTCTCTTTCCAAGGGCTCAGCAGGCCCATCCCTGCCATGTGTTTCAGTGAAGAAAACACGCCTGTCCCCAGGTAAGGCAGGACAGGACAATGCCCTGTTACAGGATGGAGGAGCCTCAGATTCAAGGGTGGCCTAGCCTGCCTGTTGCTGGTGTGATGGAAGCACACCTGGCTGGTGACATGAGAGGTCTCAGGCATGAGGTGGAGGAAAGGCACATGGCCTTTGTCCCCGGGAAGGCTGGGCCTCTGTAGTTACAACCATACAGATCCTAGGATTTAACCTTATTTGCCAAGGTGTGAATGGTCATGCAGATCTTATCTTTTCATAAGCCCTTGGTCCTGAATAGTCATGTCTCAGGGTGAGAGCCCTGTGATGCAGTGGGGACAGGACTGTACCATGTGGCCTCATTTTTGTAAGTGCTCTTGCTTTCAGGTAAACCCAAGTCCCCCAAGCTGAAATGCACTTACTGTGACAAGGCCTTCACCAAGAACTTCGACCTGCGGCAGCACATCAGAAGGTAATGGTGCCACTGACCTGGACACAGCAGAGTGGCTCAGGTGGAGGTGGGCACAGTTCTGCTGAGGGAGTCTGTGCTGTACAGTTTGTCATGTCCCAGAATCTGTGCTGCAGTGGGAGGGGATTCTTCATCCCTTTCACTCCAGGACACCTCCCTCGTGACTGGAGTGAAGGCTGCATCACGGATGTGATCCTCATGCTGTTTATGCGGTGGGACTGGAGGCTTGTTTTCCTCACTGGTGAGACTCTGACAGCCAAACCTCCTGTCACCTGATCACTGGAGCATCAGTGTCTCCACTGCTTGCCTCTGCCCTTCCCTTTCCTCTCCCTCTCTAGCAAGCTGTAGCCTTTGTGTTTGGTGTTTCCTGGTGTTAGCAAACTAAGCCAAGTTTGGTGTCTATACAGGGAGCTCTTATAAAAGAGCTTTCTCTGCCAGGAGGCAGCTGAAGTCTTCAGTTTCCCCTAGCAGAGTCTGCTGGGCTCAGAACTGTTGCGAGGGAACAAGTGGTGGGCTTGCACCGCTCCCCAGCCTGGGCTCTTCATGTGATGTACTCCACGTGTTGGAGTCCACTCTTTCTCCTGAAGCAGAAAGGCAGGGTAGAAAGGCCTTTCTGCCCTGGACAGAGGAGAGCAAATTCTGGAGGATCAGGGCACTGCAAGCTAGAAGAGACATGTGCAGTAGAAGGAGGGGTGGCAAGGAAGGAAAGACTTGTTTCCCTGAGAAAGGAATGGGATCTCCCAGCTCTGTGCAGAGACCCTTACAGTGAATGCCCTGATGTTGCTGCAAAGCTCTTTTCCTTTCCCACTTCTTCGTTTGATCCCTTGTCATCCCCAGACCGTAAGTGCTTTTGTCTGTGCACCAGCCTTGTTTTGCCAGGCCTCTCACTGTCCACACACTCTGGTGAATCAGGTCTCAAAGCCCTTGTTTGGCTGGTGCAGGTGCGATGTGCCAAGCCAAGTGCCCAGCACAGTCCTGCAACAGCCGGCCCACCAAGGGCCCTGCCTGGGGGCTGCCTCCTGTTTCCACCAGCTGCTGATTTGGTGCCTTCTGCTTTCAGTCACACAGGTGAGAAGCCCTTCCAGTGCATCGTGTGTGGCCGAGCCTTTGCCCAGAAGTCCAATGTGAAGAAGCACATGCAGACACATAAAGTGTGGCCTCCAGGGCTGGGGTGCACCATCTCCCGCAACTCCATCACAGTGCAGGTCATGGCCTTGAATCCCAACCAGCCAGAGGACGAGGAGAACACAGGTTTGCTGTCTGGGGATGGCACGTACATGGGGGTGTGGCACCTTGCTCCAGCAGGTCCCTGCACTTCCACGCAGGGAGGGAGGAGAGGGGGGAGCTGTGTGTGCTGTTTGCATTCCTGGGTGGGGTTTAGGAGCTCACACTAAGTGAGTTTCATTTGCTCAGCTCCAGCTGGCAGGTGCATCCTTTTGCATCCTGAGCCGTGGTGGATTCAGGTGCTGGTAGAGACTGACTCCAAACTCTGTTCCAGTATGTGCATGCAGACAGGACAAGGTGTCTTCCTCTTGTCAATCCATGGCAGGTGTAGCTTTGGCAATGCATGAGCCACACCTGACAGCTCTGGTTAGGGGCCAGAGAAGCCAGTGGTTTAAGATAGCCCAGTGCTCTTGTTCATTTGCAACGTGCATGTTGTGTCTGGGCTGGATCTGACCACTGTGACTGCCTGAAAATACCTGAGGCAGAGAAGAGCTCTTTGCTGGTGTCTGTATGCCCTCTCTGCTGGTGGCTGCAGTCATAGTAGGGGGGAAAATGCTGTGACAATGTCATGTCTAGGACAAGACTCCACTGGAACTGCTCTCTGCAGACATCATGGACTGAGCTGGCTGGGTCTTAATCTCTTGTCTCCTGCCAGAGACAGGAGTAAATCTGGTGGAGGCCTGTTCTCTGACTGCTCCACGAAGCACAATTATATCTATGGAAAAAGACAACCAGTTAAGGAGGGGAAGACTGGGTGGTCAGAGCCCTTGCATATCTCTTGACAGACCCCGTTGGTGAGATCTAAAGAATCTGTCTTTGGAAGGGAGGCAGAGCCTGGCCTGGTGTGTCTCAGCAGTGGGCTGCTCGCAGAGCAGCCTTCAGAGCTGTCTCGTGGCAGAATGTGACTGTCCCTCTCCCTTTCTCCAGGTTTGTCTCAGCCCTCAAGGAACCCCATGCCACAGCCCGAAGAGCTGAGCGCCTTGGAGGAGAGTGAGGCAGGCAAGCTGGAAGCCAAGCAGGTTGTCTTGATCGACAGCTCTTATCAGTGCCAGTTCTGCCCCAGCAAGTTCAACACCTATTTCCAGCTCAAGTCACACATGACACAGCACAAGAATGAGCAGGTAGGGACAGAGGGTGCCCTGTGTGGGTGGTGAGATTGGGATGGGCTTCATATAGTGCACCAGGGTCTGTCCTGAGCCTCTTGCTCTGTAAAGCTGCTAGTGCTTTCCATACAGCTTGGCTCTCAGGGTGGTAGATGTCTGCTCTGGACAGCTTTGAAAAGCACCTCTGCCTCCACCCTGCTGAGTGAGAAGTCAACTGAGCAGGTTTGGGTGACTGGAAAAGAAGCAAAGTGTATCCAGTTCAGGGCCCTTCACTTCAAGAAAGACATAGAAGAAAGACAAGGGGATAAGAACAAGAGGAAATGGCCTCTAGTTTAGGATAGCCCAAGGGAGGTTCATGTTGGACATCAGGAAGAATTTCTTCATAGAAAGGGCTGTCAGGCATTGGAAGGGGCTGTCCAGGGAAGTGGTAGAGTTGCCACCTCTGGAAGTGTTCAACAAACAACTGGAAATGACAGTGCTGTGGTTTAGTTGACAAGGTGATGATTGGTCAAAGGTTGGACTCAATGGCCTTGGAGGTCTTTTCCAGCTTTAATAATTTGATGATTTTATGAAGAACAAAGTTTTCAGTGTAGGTGGCAGCCTTTGGGTTGTGGGACAGTCACCACTGGGGTGTTGTGGTCTCACCCACTCAAGTCGTTCCAGGCTCTCACACCAACACTCCTTTGTCCCACATTGCTTTCTCAGGGGAGTGCTGTGACAGTCTGTGTTTCTTTCCAAGAAGGAAGGCCACTCTGCCTGTTGGCAGAGGATTTTCCCTGGCTGTTCCCATGGCATGTTACACCAGTCACTCTCCTTTCTCCCAGGTGTACAAGTGTGTGGTGAAGACCTGTGCTCAGACCTTCCAGAAGCTGGAGTCCTTCCTTGAGCACATCAAGAGCCACCAGGAGGAGCTGAGTTACCGCTGCCACCTCTGCAGCAAGGACTTCCCCTCCCTGTATGAACTGGGTGTCCACCAGTACTCCCACAGCCTGCTGCCCCAGCACAGCCCCAAGAAGGACGCGGCCGTGTACAAGTACAGTAGCAGTTGGTGCTCACAAGGCTTGTAGGAGTGAGTGGGTGCAGAGTGTGTTTGGTGGGGACCTTAGAGGGAACAGGAGGCCATGTGATCAGTGGCTGTGGTGCTTTTGGGCACCCAGGTCCCTCCACCAGGCTGCTAGGGCCAAGCACTTGGAATGCAGGGAATCTTTTGGAATGACAGTGAAAGGCTGGGATTGGTTATGTGGGAAGATCCTGTCACTGCAAATCCTCTTATCACTAGTCAAGGCTGAGATGGGCACAGCTGAACCTGTGCTGGGCTGGGTCAGAGATTCAGAGAAGCCCCTTCTCAGCCTGTTTTCTGTGGTTCTTTAACACCTGCAGCAAAGGGCTGTAGAAGCTGTGCCTAGAAAAAATCTCCTATCCCTTTGCTGCAAAAGGGTCTGTTCCCTGGAAAACCCTTCTACTAGTCTAGGGAGAAAGGGTGAGAAGTGCTACAGAAAACTCTCTGGAACTTTTGAAATGCCTGTAGAGATGTTCAGGAAGACTAGGAAGCCCAGAAGATCCTAAAGACACATAGGAGCTTCATGGAATAAATATCTGCTACTTTTTGCATAGACCATGGTTTCTAGTCATCCTTACACTATGGAACTTCATCCTACAGCTTGCTAGTGGGGATCCTTGAGTTCAGCTGCTTATGTCTGAGGAGTCTGACCTAAGGAGAAGGGGTTTCTTTCACAGCAGGTACATGTTGCTTCTCCCCAGTGCCCACTGTCAGTCAGCTTTGGCAGCGCTCTCCAGCTGAAATACTGCCAAGATATGGGAGCCCTGTCATCCTGTACCCTCACTCTCAGCTCCTTCACTGGAGCAATAAAGATGGAAGCAATGAAGATGGAAGGAGGTGTTTTCAGTAAGGTGAAGTCAGTATTTAGAGCTTGTCTCCATGAGGAAGCAATGTGGAATATGTGCTCAGATCTGGGTGTTCCCATGGCAGTCTGTGTGGAAGAGCATTAGTTTTAAGGCTTCTCCACCCAATTTTTCAGCATCTCCCCCTCTGAGGGACACCAAGTGTGAATGTGAGCTGGCATGTGGGTTGCTGAGGTTTCAGAGCACCTGAGAGATTATTTTCTGTACCAAACCAACCCTGTCAGAGATCACCATGGAAGGTGGTGTGGTTGGGCTGGGCTGGGCTGGGCTGGGCAGGTCTGCCCATGGTGTGGGGTTTGCTGAGGAGCCTTGCTCAGAGGCCCTGTCCTTTCTCTCCCCATCCAGGTGTGTGAAATGTGTCAATAAATACTCCACCCCAGAAGCCCTGGAGCACCATCTGCAGACAGCAACGCACAACTTCCCCTGCCCTCACTGCCAGAAGGTGGGTGGGTGATCCCTCCCTGAGCCTGGCCTGGACACCTGGCCAAGGGCTCTGAGGGGGTCAGGAACCCTTGGCTCCCTTTCCTCTCCCTTTCTACCTCAGTATGGACTGGCAGCTGCTTTCCAGAGGGACGGAGGTGATTGCACCACTGGCTTCCAGCTCACTGGCCTCACGCTGAGTATGTTCCTCCCTGCAGTGCTGATTTCTGTCAGGTCCTGTTTACTGAGCAGGATTTGTCAGAGCAGCTCCCTTATTCCCATAGCAGCACGGGACTGCACACGAGGCTCCTGTTCTTAGTTCTTAAAAGCAAGTGTACCAGGAGGAGTAGGGCTGGTTTTGGGAAGTCTTTGACCCACCATTCCAGGCTACCTCAGGCCGGAAAGGCTGGGCATTAAAAGCCCCAGGTCCTGTGGGAGCTTCTACATCTCCATTGCTATCCTCATCTCCTGTTGCCACACAAGTCTGAATTCTCCCTCATTCACTCTTTTGGATGAGTGCTCTGTGTTGTTGGCAAAGAGAAACCTGTCTGAGTGATGGTGATGTGACTGGGAGTAGAACAATGTCCAGGCAGGTTTTTGCTGGAAATACTCTTATCAGCACAGCGTATGAGGGGGTTTGAGTGGCAAAACTTTGTGGGGTTTGAATTCTGACAAATTATTTTTTTTGAAATCCAGACTAAAATTTGGACCCTTGCTCCACTGTTTATAGCAAAGGAAATGAAAATCCTGCAGTGGGGGCAGGGACAATCTCAAAGGAGTGACCACTCTGTACTGAGGTAGCTCAGGAAGGGGAAACACACTCCTGCCATGGTTAGTAACCCATCTTTCATACCTGTCTTCTCTCCACTTCCTCAGCCAGGTGACAGGTGGCCTTCAGAGCCTGGGTGGGACTGTCAGAATGCAGCAGAGGGGTTTGAGAGCCCATTTCCTGCAGCAGTATTTTTCACTTGTATTCTTACTAATATTGCTGTTTTCTGGAGATGTGAGAGCACAGTCTGGGTACCAGAACTCAGATTTGCTGTGCTGCCCTCAGGTGTGCTTGCAGCACGTTCATTAGGAGTTCACTCAGCTGGCCATTTCCAGTATCCCCATTAGCCAAAGGAGCTGTTTTTCCTGGCCTTATAAAGACAATGAATGGCAGCCTTTGGTAACAGATTATGAGGAAGAAGAAAGTGAAGTCAACCGTCTAATTATTGGGAGTCCTTATCCAGCTCATCCTACTCCTGGCTTGGGTGGGAGACTGGGCATCCATCTGGGATGATGGTCCTCAGCACTGTGGTGTTACGCAATTAACAGCAAGGTTTCAGCTTATGTGTTTCTTAAGTATAAGAAAGTTTGAGGTGGTGTTTGTTTATTTGTTTGGGGGTATTATTAATCAGTTTGTTTTCAAAGCTCTACCTGTAATTTTCTTATACAATCCTGAAGGTTTTCTCAGTGCATCCTTCCTGAGCAAGCAGTGACCAGGAGCTTCTTGCTCATGTTGCCCAGAGAAGCTGTGGCTGTCCCATCCCTGAAAATGTCCAAGGCCAGGTTGGATGGGGCTTGGAGCAACCTGGGCTAGTGGAAGGTGTCCCTACCCATGGCAGGGGATAGGGACTAGAAGGTCCCTTCTCACCGAAACCATTGTGTGATTCTTATGTTTTCTGTAGAGGCTCCACCTCCCTTGCCTGTGCCAGCTGGGTGCTGTGCCACGTGTGCTGCTGGCTCAGCCATGTTTTGGTGTGTTCCCAGGTGTTCCCCTGCGAGAGGTACCTGCGGCGCCACATCCCCACGCACGGCGGGGGCAGCAAGTTCAAGTGTCAGATCTGCAAGAAGTTCTTCCGTCGGGAGCACTACCTCAAGCTGCACGCCCACATCCACTCGGGTATGGCTCCCTCTGTGCCACAGTCCTGGCTGCCCTCTGCTTCTGGCTGTTCTCCTGAGGAGTCATTCGTAGCACTGGTTAGGCCACACCTTGAGTGCTGTGTCCAGTTCTGGGTTCCTCAGCTTAGGAAGGACATTGAGATGCTGGAGCGTGTCCAAAGAAGGGAAGCAAGGCTGGTGAAGGGACTGGAGCACAAGTCCTGTGAGGAGCAGCTGAGGGAGCTGGGGTTGTTCAGCCTGGAGAAGAGGAGGCTCAGGGGAGACTTTGTCACTCTCTACAACCAACTGAAAAGAGGTTGTAGCCATGGGGGGTTTGGGCTCTTTTCCCAGGCAACCAGCAGTAGGACAAGAGGGCACAGGTTTAAGCTGTGCCGGGGAGGGTTTAGGTTAGACATTAGGAAGAAATTCTTTACAGAGAGAGTGTTTAGACATTGGAATGGGCTGCCCAGGGAGGTGGTGGATTCACCATCTCTGGAGGTATTAAGAACAGAGTGGATGTGGCACTTAGTTCCATGGTCTAGTAAGCAAGGTGGTGTTTGGTCACAGATTGGACTTGATGATGTCAGAGGTCTTTTCCAACCTAATTGATTCTGTGTGATTCTGTGTAACACGGGTCTAGAAGATGTGTGGTTTGGGTTCAGCCTCGTGCCCAGCATTGCCCCAGTTAGAACTGAGACACACAAATGGCTTCCCCACATCCTGTGGTTGCAGAACTAAGGAATTTGGCCCTGGAGAGCAGGAGCGACGTGCAGCATGGGTTGTACCCATCCATTTATCCATCAGGCAGGGAAGTGTGGGGAAGTTTATGCTGTGGCACAGTCAGCATGGTGGATCCTGCCCTGTGTGCCTGGCTGGGCTCTCCCTGACTCTCAGTGTGTCTCTCCCCCCAGGTGAGAAGCCCTTCAAGTGCTCGGTGTGCGACGCCGCCTTCAATCGCAAGGACAAGCTCAAGCGGCACATGCTGATCCACGAGCCCTTTAAGAAATACAAATGTCCCTTCTCGTATGTAGTGTGTCTCCAGCATGGTGGTGTGTCTGAATGGGGTGTGGGATGGAAGGAATGTCTCCTGCAGCTACTCTGGGATACATTGTGGCCTTCTTGGGGAGGTGGGAATGCTCTGTGCTTTTGAGCTGGGAACCCAGGAGTTCTTTCTCACTGACGTCCTGTGGGGTCACATAATTTCACCCCAGTTCATCAGCCTTGTAAAATAACACCTGCCTTCATGGGAAGCTTTGGGGAGCAACCGGGGAGCACCAGGGAAAATAAAGAGCATTATTTGACCATAGATCGCAGGGGTGCCTGAATGGTGGGCTCTCCCCACCTGCCATTTCTCCAAAAACACTTGGGAGCATAGAACCTAATGTACAAGGCAGAAAAACCCAGGTTTGGAAGGTACATCCCCAAATCCATGGCAGAGTCATGGGCCTTCTGAGATAGCCAACTCTGATTGGCTTCCCCCTGCTCCAACCACCTTGTTGCTCCTTTAAAGTACTTCTGTCTCCAGCTGGGATCTTGAATCTGCTGCTTTTAGGAGCACTTATAGTGAGACATAGACCTTGTGTAATGGAGGAAAGGCCACATGTCCCTGTAGCAGCCTGCTTATTCCTTGTGCCTCCCCAGAAAGGCTGAAATAGTGGAGCTCCTGCTGGGGCTGCACTGAGGGACCCATCTGGGTGCTGCTAAGAAGGGTCATGGATCTCCTTGTGGTCCATCATCTGTTTATACATCAATCCTCAGCTAATTCATGCTGCTCACCAGCATTTGTTGTTGTTACAGAAGCCACATGGGCTGCAATAAAGAGTTCAACAGGCCTGACAAGCTGAAGGCTCACATTCTGTCCCATTCAGGTAAGTGGTTGGGAATGCAGTGACTGGGATTCACTCTGGTGCTGCAGGAGCATATGATAGAAGGAGTAAGCCTGAGAAAGAAGAATAATTTATTAGCTTTAGATTTTTTTTCTCTGTGTTGCTGCAGGGCTGTTTGAGTGAGCTTGTATTTAGGGCTATGTCTAAGCTTTGGGCTGTTTTCTAAGACAATATAATCTGTAGACAGGGCCTGCTGGTGAAACTGAGAAGAAGAGCTGATTGGTCAGTGTATTTGCTATCAAACAATATCCAGAGTGCTCTGTCCCCCCCTCCCCAGTCCTATCTCACATGCAAAAGGACTTGGGATTTGATTCCCTTCTCTCTGCAAAGATGATGCTCCCAATTCTAATAAATAATTTATTCCTGTGCCCTAGGGAACATTCGGACTTTTGTCTCTTGGGGTAAAACTGGAAGTCTTTCCTTTTGCCCAAAGCCCTGCAGAGGGGGATCAGATGTGTTGTTCTGACAGTGCAGTTATGGGTTGTTTCAGGCTGCACATTCCCATATTTTGGAAGGAAAAAAGGTGAAAATTTATTTACTTACCAAATACACTTGGAAAAAAATAATACTTTAAGACTTAATCACAATTACATATTCTTCTGGTATTTTAATCCTCTTATTTGAGGCAAGAATATTTATTTGCAGTCAGCATATTCCTCACAAGGGGTGGCAGAGGAGTAGGCACTGGTCTCTGCTCTGTGTGACCAGTGACAGGACCCAAGGGAATAGCTTGAGCTGTGCCAGGGGAGGTTTAGGTTGGATCTGAGGAAAAGGTTCTTCCCCCAGAGAGTGGTCAGGCACTGAAGAGGCTCCCCAGGGCAGTGGGCATGGCCCCAAGGCTGACAAGAAGTGTTTGGACAACGCGCTTATGGACAGGATGGGATTGTTAGGGTGTCTGTGCAGGGTCAGGAGCTGGACTGATGATCCTTGTGTCTCCCGTCCAGCTCGGCATATTCTATGATTTTACAAAGGGCTAAAACAATAGTTAAACACAGACATTTAAGCTGTAGCCACCCACCCTTTTCTGACTGCAGTTTTGCCTGGCACATCTCCTCCCTTTTGTCAGGGAACATGTCCCCGGAGAGCAGGTGAAGCTGTCACGCTCTCCCATGGTGGGGTGGCTGGGTCTCTAACCAAGCTCCATCTCCCGTGCAGGGATGAAGATCCACAAGTGCCAGTACTGTAACAAGTCCTTCAGCCGCCGCGCCCACATGGTGGAGCACCAGCGCTCGCACACCGGCAACTACAAGTACCGCTGCCCCACCTGCAGCAAGGGCTTCACGCGCCACAAGTACATGAAGGACCACAAGTGCCGGCTGGGCTCGCCCAAGGACAAGGACCTGCAGCTCAGGAAGCCCCAGAAGAAGCGGGTGGTGCGGGGACGCAAGGTGGGCCTGGCCCTGCCTGGGCTGGCGGAGCTGAAGGACGGTGCTGCCGAGGAGAGCCCCCCCGAGGGGGTCCCTGACAAAGAGCCCTTCCAGGAGTCGGATGCTGTCCTGTCCATCGTGGTTGGTGGGGCAGGAGCTGCTGACTCGGACCTTGTTGCTGGGCAGCCCACCAGTATGGCGTCCAACCTGGCCCTGGCAGAGCTGCAGGCGGGCTCGGATGGGCCCTGCACTATGCTGGCTGTCCCTGTGTACATCCAGACCACGGAGTGACCATTCCCAGAGCCACTGTGTGGCTGTAGGGTTGTCAGATTCGGTGCTCAAATTTGTCCCAGTGAAAAAGACCAAAGCTCTTGGGGGGAGGTCGATGGATATGGGAGAGAATAGCTTTCATCTCCACTGGTTCTTCCCATCCTTGAGCAGAGGACTGCTTGGAAGCCACCGATAGCTACAAGGTACTGAATAGAGTGGCTCCATTGTTTCTTGTCCCTCTGCATCACGAGTCAGTTTAGGGGCAAGAAAGACAAAGATCCCTGAATCAGGGTAAGAAGAAGGAGCGTGCAAAAGCGTGCAAACTTGCAACAAACAGAGCTGCTGAAATCAAGTGGCTTTCCAAATCACAGTGTGTCCCATCTGTGGTTTTTCTGGCCTAAAAGCTGTATTGCCCAGTATTTGGGTGGCCCTTCTGAGAGCAAACAATTGATCCTTCCTAGTGGAAGCAAGTTCATCCTGAGATCCTTTGGGAACACTGTTCAGAAATACCCTGATAGACTTGTGTCTGCTATCTTATTTCTGTCTCTCTCAGTAGAAAGATCACCATGTCTGTACTACACGTGTTATAAACACCCTGGACCTCACATGCCATGTGGGAGCATGTGTGTGTGTCAGCTCTTCTCTCTGGTTGGTGCTCTGTCCACAGTGTGTTGTTCATGGTTTTCCCCCATATCCAAGAATTTCTGAGTGCCTTAGACATCAGGGAGTCAGTCCCTGTGAACAGTTAAACATGACCTCTGTGTATAGTGGCCTGGGTGAGGTGACCTGTCCAGGGTCACACAGGAAACTTGTGATGCATCCAGGAGCTGGTGTTCCAGCATCAGCTCTGGGCCAGGTGCTGCAAAGAAGCCCTGTCAGCTGCTTCCCAGCCTCCATGTTACCTTAGCTCAGTTGTGGGCCAAGTGTCAGTAGTTTCAGCAGTGAGTTGGTGTGGTTAGGCAGCAAGAAAGTCCTGTGTGACTGGAACAGTTCTCTTGTCTGCCTGGATTCTCCTCTGATTTCCCAAGAAGGAGCCCCAAAGCCACCATGGAAACACCAAACCCAGGAACTGGAAATTACCATTGTGCAGTGTTGGTAAAGGAGCTGCAGGGGCAGGTCTGAAGCCCAGGTGTGTGTGTTGCTCCCTTCTCCAGTGCCCTGCCAGGCTCCTTTCTTCCTGTACTGCCCTCTGCCTCCATTTTTAGGCTGGCACAGGATGCACTGGCTGTTGGGGAAGGTAACTTGACCCAGATCTCATACACTGCTGCTGCCTCCAGAACCTCCTGGGATGTGTGTCCCCATGCTCTGCTTTCCCATGCTTTCTCTCTGCTCCATGTGTAGACCAACTGAGCTGAGCTTTCCCTGGTAAATCTGTGTAATGAGATGCTGACTTGTCTGTGGATGCAAAGTGCTGTGTTTCCAGCCTGTTTATCCAGAGGTGGTGCAGAGCAGAGTGTGGGTTCAGTCAGTCCTGGATACCGAAATCCTGGCTGTGGAATCCCAGCCTTGCCTTCTGGGAAATAGTGAGTGTTTGGCCACTGGAGCAGTCAGCCCAGTGTAAGAAACACCAGTGTTACTGGTTTGGCTGGCCTGGTCCTGCAGCCTGCCTGAGCTCCAGCCCTTTCTTGACCTCAGGGTACTTCTCTTGTCTCCTTGCTTAAGTCTTAAAATCTTAAAAATAGCAGCTTGCAGAGGGCCGTGCCCATTGTGTGTCTCCTGTTGTTCCTGTGCTCCCAGACTGCACTGTCCCTCCTGGGACACTGTCACACAGTTCCTGTCTGCCAGCATTTCACTTTGCTCCCACACTTTCCTAACTCAATTTTTTTTGCTCATTTCACTTTTTTGTGATGCCTCTGCACCTCCAGCTGTTGGTGGGTGTGAGGAAATGGAGCTCAGGGCTTACAGGAGCAGGGGTTGTTGAGGGTTTACAGGAGGTTAAGGAGGGGGCGGAGAAGGTGGAACCAGGCTCCAAAGGTGACAGGGATGGGACCAAAGGTGACAGGGGCATGTTGGAACGTGGCAACTTCCAGTACTTAAAGGAGCTTACAAGAAACCTGGAAGGGGACTACTCACAAGGGCATGGAGTGACAGGAGGAGGAATGGCCTTAAGTGGAAGGAGGGCAGGGTTAGGTGGGATTCTGGGAAGAAGTTCTTCCCTGTGAGGGTGGGCAGGCCCTGGCAAAGGTTTCCCAGAGAAGCTGTGACTGCCCCATCCCTGGAAGTGTCCAAGGCCAGGTTGGATGGGGCTTGGAGCAACCTGAGCTAGTGGAAGGTGTCCCTGCCCATGGCAGGGGATTTGGAACTGGATGATTTTTGAGGTCTCTTCCACCCCAAACCATCCCATGATTCTAACTTCTGACTTGATATAAAGAAATGGTTGATCAAAGGAAGGAGGCTGCAGAGAGGCTGTGAGACCCCAGTACCAAATGGGTCAGAGCATCCTGCTTGGGAGGAGCTGGCTGGGCTGGGGACATCCAAGTGGCCCTTCCTGCTTCCTATGTCTGTGCTTCTGTGAAACCTCCTGTCTGCTTTGAAGGGCAGAGTTTATTTACTTACAGTGTTTGTTTTAAACACTCAGCTCTCCCAGGAGTGGAACAGTATCAGGAAATAGTTGGCTAAATATATTTTTCCTATTCCCCTTCCCTCTGCACCACACTGTACATGTCATTATGTGGTCTCTGCAGTTGGGTTTATTTTGGGATGATGACAGTGTGGTGCAGCTCCCTCAGCACAGAGGCACTGTCTGGAGGCTTGGCCTTCCCTTCCCAAATCCTGCTTTCCCCCAGCTCAGTGTGGGGTCAGCCAGCCTCTGTGGGGTACTGGAACCTGGTCTGCACTGGCTACACTGAGTGTAATTCAGGGACTGGGAGCAGAGCCACAGAAGTGCCAGTATGTGACTCTTGAGAGATACAAGGCTGGGAAGTTTTCTTAACATGACTGGGACCTGGGAGCTCAAAGATGCCACCCTGGCTGCTTGGTATGTGTTTTCTTGTGGGGTGGTGTTGAACCAAAACAAGTTATATCTTGGGCATAATGATTGTCTTCTTGAGAGTAAACCTTGGAGTGATCTGCCTCCCTGTCCCAGTCTTGTCCAGCTGCTTTAGCTCCTGCAGACCTGGCATGAGCTAAGATATATACAAGGTCCTCTATTTCCTGTAGGGAAGAATTCTGCCTACAATTTCCCCATTTTTGTTTTCTCTAGCAGAGCCCTGCCCACTGCTCAGCTGCAGCCTGGGCCGAGGTGGATTGAAGCTGCTCAGGGCACTGGTTTTCTCCCAGCACCTTTCCACAGGACTGGTTCCATCCTGTGTCCTGGGCATAACTGTTTTCTTTACAAACCCACCATCAGAAGCATCTTGGCCTTTTCTGAAAGTTCCAGAGCCAAAGCCATGCCCTGGGAGCACTGGAGCAGAGCAGAGGTCCATGACAGCAGATTCATGTGTGAGAGCAAGAAATGGGCAGGAAAAAGCTCTCCCTTCCCCTGTCCAGCCTCCTGTGCTGTCAGCTGGGAGCTTTCCTGCCCTGGAACTGTTTCCATCAGCCTCAGTGGATTTTTTTCTGAGTATTTGCCTTTCCCACCTCTCTGCAATTACAACGTCAGCGAGATGGAAAGAGTCAGGAGCCCTCACACAGCTCCAGTGCTGAACTCCCACCTGGTATGTGGGCAGCTCCATGTATTTCCCAGTGCAGTGCTTTTCCCTCTTACTCAGGGCCTGGAAAAGCTCCCTTGCCCATCAAGCATTTATTTGGTTCATTCTTCCTCTTTTCCATGTGGTGGGTATATCCCTGCCTGATTTACAGAGCACCAACTACTCCAGCCCTCCTCCAGAGCAGTGATGAATTTTCTTGGGCCATTTCCAGTGGCAAACCCTGTTACCATCCGAGTCTGTTGTTAATTAACTTGTTTCCACAGCCCCGCTGCGACTGGGGCTGGGGGTTTATCACATTTACAGGTGGTTGAAGCCAAGCACGAAGAAAGATTTGAAAGTATCCAGGAAAGGCTGGCACCAGGCTGTGGCACTTAGGACTCCATTTCCTCCAGGGACTTTGTATGTAGGTACAGGAAATTACGGATTGCAGCGTGGAATTCTGTCCATGGCTCGGAGTGAGTGACTCGAGTGACCGGGAAATGAGCTCACAAATAGTCACCCCCAATTAAGCAACAATCCCCCTGGATTAAAGAGTTGCTTTTGTACAGTTGGCAAGTTAGGAAGGGAAGTTTAAAATAGTAAATTTTCTCATACGTTATCCCGACAGCAAAGGGGGCTGTGCTTGAGGAGACATGATGCGGGGACACTCCAGCAGCGAGGATGGTGCTGGAGGAGGAAGGGATTGTCCTGGCCCTGGAGGGGATGCCACCGTCACATCTTGGTCACTTAAAGCGTGTCCAGGGAAGGGAAGGGAGCTGGGGAAGGGGCTGGAGCAGCAGGAGCGGCTGAGGGAGCTGGGGGGGCTCAGCCTGGAGAAAAGCAGGCTCAGAGGGGACCTTCTGGCTCTGCAACTCCCTGACAGGAGGGAGGAGCCGGGGAGGGTCGGGCTCTGCTCCAGGGAACAGGGACAGGAGGAGAGGGAACGGCCTCAGGCTGGGCCAGGGCAGGGGCAGGCGGGACATAGGGAGGAATTTCCCCATGGAAAGGGCTGTGGGGCATTGGCAGGGGCTGCCCAGGGAGGTTTGGAGTCCCCATCCCTGCAGGTGCCCAAGGCAGGACTGGCCGTGGCACTCAGTGCTCTGGGCCGGGGGACAAGGTGGGGATGGGGGGCTCGATAACCTCGGCGGTGTTTTCCACCCTGGTCCCTCACCCGCGGCCCCCCTGCCCTGAGCCCCGGAAGCGGCGTCAGCGAGCGCAGGGCCCGTGGGAAGGGCGGCGTCCCCCCGTGGGAAGGACGATGTCCCCCCCGGGAAGGGCGGCGATCCCTGCTGTGCATCCCCCGGCCCATCCTCCCCTTCCCCCCCGTGACGCCACGCCCTCACTGACGTCACCACCTCCGTGACGTCACGCGGCGCCACTGCCGGGTTCCGCCGGGGCGCCCC
>VWZG01009470.1:464823-535120 GCA_013396735.1 Grallaria varia | reverse complement strand
CCTTCCCCGCAGGAGGCGATCCAGCGGCTCCGCGACACGGAGGAGATGCTGAGCAAGAAGCAGGAGTTCCTGGAGAAGAAGATCGAGCAGGAGCTGGCGGCCGCCCGCAAGCACGGCACCAAGAACAAGCGCGGTGAGCGGGGGGGCCGCGCCGGGCAACAGGTCGGGGTGGGGCGTGTAAGGCACAGACACGGCCGTGCTGCCGTGCTTTCTGCCCCAGCGCCTTTATTTCCCGTCCCAGCGCCTTTATTTCCTGCCCCAGCGCCTTTATTTCCCGTCCCAGCGCCTTTATTTCCCGTCCCAGCGCCTTTATTTCCTGCCCCAGCGCCTTTATTTCCTACTCCAGCGCCTTTATTTCCTGCCCCAGTGTCTTTATTTCCTACCTAGCGCTTTCATTTTTTACCTCTTGCCTTTGCTTTTCAGTTTCTTGCCATAATTTTAGGTCATTAATGTATAGGTCACTGCCTTCTCTCCGGGCTGTCCCGCCCATCCCCTCCCCGTGGGGTTTGTGCCCGGGTTGTTCCCACTCGGGAAGGGCAAGGACAGCCCCCCCATTTCCTCGTGGGGAATGTCCAGTGTGGCTGTCGCGTCACTCCCTCGTGGTTCTGATGTCACGACAGTGCCCTGTGGCGTTCCCTTCCCGTCCCGTGTGTGTGTCTCACTTCGGGGAGTGATCAGGAAAACACCCTGGCACAGCAGCAACTGGAACAAGGCACTGCCGTGGAATCAGGCCCTAGTTTTTTACCATGGCGGTGTTTTTTAATTCTAACAAACAGAACTCTTCACCAAAATCCTGCTTAATGTGAGGGTTTGGTTAAACATCTGTTCATTGCTGTTAGCTTTTACCAAAAGTTCTGAGTGTTGGAGAGACCAGTTGTGGCTTTAATATGCATGTTATTATTTGTTATTATTTGTCCATGAAAACTGCCAAGGAGAAAACTGATCACAATTAAAAGGGTTTCTTGAAAACAGGCAAGTTAATCTTCCCTCTTCTGAGAAGAACTTGTGCTTTGTTTTGTCCTGTGTTCCCCTGGAAATGTTCACTCTTCTGAAAACACCGTGTGGTTTGGGGCTTATCCCCACCCTGTCCAAGGATCTCTTCCACACACACTCCTAAAGCTTATAAGTGGATGTTGGGAGTTGGTGTTTCCCAGGTGGAACTTGTCCTCTTTGAGCAGGTCTGGCTGTGTGTGACGTGGCTGTCAGCCTGCAGATAAGGGAGTTGTCACGTTACCTATTCCAGTACTCTCGAAACAAGTTTCTTTCTTGTTTTTTACCATCAAAAGCCACATTTGCCTGGTTTCTGTGTTGATGTTGCCCTTTCTGTGTTGGATTCCCACAGAGCTGGAGCAGGGGAGGCTCTGCCTGTGGCAAACACACAACTTGCGAGGGTTAATTTGCAGTAATTACCCGTAACTGTTTCTGTTCCACGTCACTACTTCACTCAGCACTTTAAGCCTCCTCTCAGACTCCAGGATGTGGTGGTGCTCCCTCGGTGTTTCTCCCTTCCCTGTGTGTGGGTGACAGCACGCCAGGGCTTGAGGATGTGGCCCAGGGGTCTGCTGAAAGACCTCAGCAGAGCTTGACTTCAGGCTTAAGCAAGTCAGTTCTAAATCAGAGTTATTACAACAGTACTAATAAGTGAGTTTCTGCTGTGTTTTTTGGCCTAGTTTGGTAATAAGCTTAAAAGGAGAACTAAAGTATGTCTCTTTCTAACCTTCTTCTTCTTCTGTAGTTTCTTCACCTTCTGGCTCCCACTGGACCTGTTTAACTTCTAAACTTCTCTTTCTGCCAGTTTCTGTTCAGGTCGTTGTCTCACTCCTCTGTAATGCCATCTCTCCCTCTGTGCTGCCCTTCCGTGCTCCAGGGAGGGATTAAATTCCCTTGGAGGTGGAGGAAGGAGAAAAACCTGCCCATTCACCAGCAGGATTCTGGGCCACACTAATTGAGGGCTTGCAGGAGAACAGGATCCTGAGGAGTAATTAAGGAGCTCTGTAAAGGAGAAGGGCTGGGATGGTTTTCTGGTGGAAAATGAAACCTCTTTTTTTCCATTTCTGGAACGAAGCGGGCAACTGTTACTATTGGGCTGTTAGTAAGGGCAGCTGGTTGTGACTTGCTGGGAAGTGAGTTCCCTTCAGGACACACTGAGGAACTGCTCAGTTATTCTGGGTTCAAGTTGTCAGTCATCAGCTGAGCTCCTACAAATTGCATTTTTTTATATGCAGTTGTTTGGATATTTTCCTCTACGACTTTAGGCTTTTTTATAATCCATAAACTTTGTGATTTTTATGCAAAATCACTTTAATCTATAATTTAAATGAAAATATGTTTGGTTTATATGTGAAAGCCTATATTTTTAATGGAAATACTTCAGTATAGTTGAAATGTTTTAAGTAAAGCTAAAAGCTGATTAACTAGAGGGTTTTGTTGGGTTTTTTTTAAATACAAGTTGAAGTATCCTTAAGCTCTCTTAGTTTTCTAGTAGATTTAATCTTCCTTAGTAGATTTAATAATTTCACTGTGGAGATGCTGCATGTCCCTGCTGTTCCTGGAGGATCCCCTGTGAATGGTGACTCTGTGTGATCCCAGCTGGACAGTCATGCTTGTGACAGTGGAGCTGCTGTGGGAAAAGCCAGCAGAGGAATATACAGTGGGGCAGAGCAGGGAGCTTACCTGAAAACTTAAAGCCACCTTGGGAAATCCTGGATTGGTGTTTTTGTTGTCTCAGAGGAAAGATGGGTGTCTGGCACACTTGGGGTGACAGAGGGAAATGTTCTCTGCGCTCCAGCACACTGTGTGATTGTTCAGGTGCCAAGTGAGCTGCTTTCCAAAGGCTCATTAACTTGTTCCTGCAGTGCTTCTGGAGCCCAAGGAAGGCTTAAGTCTAAGAAACTTACAGGCTTCTGGCTCCTGTGCCTGCCCCAAGCACATTCAGAGTTTGGTTAATTTAGGAACTTATTCTGTGTGTTTATTTTTCATAATCTGCACTTAGGGTATCCAGGCTGTGTAACCAGACAACTCATGACATTCTAAAGTTATAATGAGTAACTTTCTGGTATAAATTTCTTTAGTCTGTGTTGTTTTCATGGGAGGCTTTCAACTTTTATCAAAAGTTCAGAGTGTGCTGGGGAGACCAGTAGTTGTGGCTTCAATGTACATGTCATTTGTTGCCCATGGCATAAAAAAATGCCAAGGAGAAGACTGATCATCATGAGAAGGGTTTCTTGAAAGCAGGGAAGTTAGAATTCCCTCTTCTGGGAAGAACTTGGGTTATACTTGTGCTTTGTTTTGTGCTCTCGTGGAAACGTTCTTTCTTTTGAAAACAGTGTTCTGTGGTTTGTCCCCACCCTTCCAAGAAGCTCTTCCATGCTTCTGCTCTACCTCATGAGCAGTGAACTCAATCCTCTCACTGAATTAATATAAGTAGCAGCAGTACTGACTAGTTTGAACACTAATCAGCCAATATTTTCCTGGATTTAAGTGTCCTGGAAATAAACTTTGCTTTAACCAAAGCAGAGCACAGCTGTGAGCCTGACGGTCTGGAAGGCGTGTGCTGCTGCTGCATCCTTTTATTCCGCTCCAGTTTGTCGGCATGGCATTGTTTTGTCGGGTCTGGGATGTTTTCTCAGGCACTCAGACCTCGTGATACAGACTAAGCTGCTTCATCTATGCCAAGGGTTCTGGAGCTGTGGAGCTCAGCCCTCAGTTTCAGGAGAGCTCAGGCTGATCCTTATTGCTGCGGCTCCAGAGTTCCTCCTTCTCTGTGGCTGTGGCTGGGCACGCAAAGCTGAGCTTAGCACAGCACACAGAGGAACAATGGGTTAGTTCCTTAATCTCTGATTACTTTGGGTATGACAATTCCAGAGCCTGGTTCTCCTGGAAACCCAAAGCTCAAGTTATGTCTCAGTGTGAAGATTACAGCAGGGAGAGAAACTTGATGCTGTTTTAGGTGCCACTGTTATATGCAGCTCACCCGAGTTTAGATCCAGGGTGAATGGAAGTTATGTGCCTGCCACTGATTTTTACCTTTGTGTTAGTGAACACTAGGGCCACAGGCAGTGGAATGGGTGAAAAGCTAGTACTGTACCAGTATATATTCAGGCTTTAGCAGGAGACTGTCATTTTATGGGTTCTCTCTCAGCTCTGGTTCTGCTACCAAGTGGTTTTTCTTCTCTGATGTCAAAGTTTCTCTTTCACTGTACATAAATATAACTCTGGGGCTTTTTTTTCAGCACTGAGTACACAAAATAGAAGCAAACCTATTGGTAGATTCCTTCTGTATAATTCAGGCTTTTCCTGGAAAGAGGACGCTCCTATTCTCCACCCTGCACCAAAACCAAACAAACAAGGAAGTTGGGTGTAGGCTGAAGGCAGAAGTCCTGACTTTATGCCCACTTTGGACTCTCAGTGCTGCCTCAGGTAAGGCAGCTCAGCTGCTGATGTGGTGGGAAGTTAACTGGCTACCATCCCTTTACCTTTTTTAACCTGTCACATCAGTCTGTTGACCTGGAATGTTCAACTCGTCCTGGCTGATCCCAGCTCAGGCAGCTGCCAGGAGCAGCCGTGCCTTGTCCTGCCAGTTCCTCTGTGCTGGTGTTGGTGTTTGTGTGAGCAGACCATGAGTTGGATTAGTTTGCTGAGCCAGACAAAACCCAGCTCTTAAAAAATGAGGAAAAGAAAAAAAAAAAAAAAAGTTGTTTTGCACACTTAACCAGACAAGTGCTGGAGGTGGCAGGAGAGGGAGGCAGGAATGTGAGGAAGGAGGACAGTTCTGCCTCTCCTGGCAACAGTCCTCTGTTTAGAGGCTCTAATTCTGATAAAATCTGAGGATGACGTGGGCTCTCTCAGCAAGAGGCCAGTGGATTGTTAATTAAATCATGGAATCACACCAGCAGAATGGCCTGGACTGAGTGGTTCAAAGCGGTGCAGTGGTCTGGCATTGAAGGAAGGGAAAGCTGCAGCCTCAGGTCTGGGCATGGGCAAAGACTCAAATGACCTGTGACTGCATGTGCAGGGCCTCAGACACTAATGCATTGCCTGTCAATGTGGTTTAAAAATCCTGCTTGACATCTGGCAAGGGAAGTGATTCTGCTCCCGGAACCAAATAATGTGAGCCCGGTTTTGTTTCCATGAATCAAAAGATGCTGATGTAGGGGAAGCAGAAGTCCTGCAGCCTTTCCAACCCATCTTCAGTCCTTCAGCCTGCCTTTTCTGTGTTTATAGTCATAGTGTAATGCAGAATGCATGTTTGAGTTCCAGGTGCTTATCCATAAGCCAGAGTTTCGGTGCAGGAGTACTGACAGCAGTGCTGGCCTGAGTCCTTCGTCTCCCCCAAGGTGGCATTAACTACCTAGCATGGGACTCTTTTACTCTTTTTAATTACATCGTTAAAAACAAGAGGAAATTTCTGGTTTGGAATTCTACCCTACCTATGTTTGACAGAGGCTTTTGGAGGCAGATGCTATAGTATGAAACAGTTTGGGAGAGATGGAGGGGGGATTCACAGACACCTTTTAAAACAGCTTTAAAAAGTGGTATAAACAAAATCAAAAGTCCTGTGATTCTGACACGTGTTTTGGTAACTGTTTTTGATGCAATACATCCTTCCTCTGTTTCTGTTCTCTGTCAGGCCTTCTCAGGAAGGAAACCTGGCATATTTGCAGCCACTGACTTTGTGTTTATTACTTCTCTCCAACTCTATTAGATGTTGAATTCTAGTATCTCATTAAGCTGCAGGCCTAATTACCTAGTTCTGCTTCAGGGCTTCTAGGCTAGTTCAAAAACTAAAATTTGCAGGTGATGCAAATTCTTAATTTGATTTAACCCTCTTTTACTGAGGCTTGTGCAGGAAAGTGCCAGGTCAGAATTAGTGCTGTGTTGTGGACTGTTTATCTGGACCAGGATGTTTTTGGGCTCTGCACTTGTATCCTTCAGACCTCTCTGTCAATCTGTTCTTGCTAGTTCTGACTGGAGTCTGGTAAGAACCATATGCTCGTACTTGAACATCATGGGGGCCATGCAGGAGCATCCCAGCTGGACCTCCTGGGACACTGGGAATGGCCTGGTGCTGTGCTCCATGGTATGATCTGCAGCGCTGCTCCACAGGCAGCTCAGCATAGGAAAGGTGCTGGATTGGGGCCTGGAATTTATGTGTTTTCTGTGCCCCTGGACTGGGTGGACACCTTTGCACGAGATCTGTTGCAGTGGTGTGTGTCTGTGTGTCCCTGTGTCTCCTTCCCAGGCAGCCCGGCCTCTCCTGCCTGCACCTCATGCTCTGCATTGCTCCTGGGGGCTGGGGGATGCACTGCTCACGCTCAGAGTCTAACTGAGAAAAGACCCCTGAGATGATTTAGGCAGCTTTTTGCTGTCCCCTGTGAAATCCTAATCCGTTTTAGAAAAAAACCCAAAGTTCACAGAATTGCCCTTTCCTTTTTTTTTTTTTTTATTTTTTTGGAGGCATGTTCAGTATGTGCTGCTTGTTCCAGGGACTTTGCATGGGATGTGGTGTAAGCAGGATGGATGTAGCCTGACCTTCTGCAGCCAGCAAGGTGTGTGTGTGAGTGTGGGATGTAAAATGAAACCTTCGTTTACTCATGCCACTTAAAAATGGATGATTTTTGCAAAACTAAAATTTGGAGCAGCTCACATGCCCAACTGTCTGTGAAGTTTGCAGATGAGTGTCCAGCAAACTGGATCTCCTGGCACGGAGTGCCTGAAACAATAAGGATGCAGTTGGGGAATCCTAGATAGACCACACACCAGATGTTGATAGACCTTTGCCTTTCCTTCAGACAGTCCAAGGCCACAGCACAGGACTGGTGATAAGGAGGTTAGTGCTGCTTGGAATCACCCTGGTTGAGTCTCTGAGCAGAAACAGGGATGCGGTTGCTGAAGACAGAGCTGGAGCCAGGCTGGGAGAGCTGGGGATGTTCACCTGGAGAAGAGAGGGCTCCAGAGAGACCTCAAAGCCCCTCCCAGTGCCTAAAGAGGCTCCAGAAGAGCTGGAGAGGGACTTGGGATAAGGGCCTGAAGGGATAGGACAAGGGAGAATGGCTTCCCACTGCCAGAGGACAGGGTGAGGTGGGATATTAGGAAGAAATTCTTCCCTTGGAGGGTGGGCAGGCCCTGGCACAGGGTGCCCAGAGAAGCTGTGGCTGCCCCATCCCTGCAAGTGTCCAAGGCCAGGTTGGACGGCGCTTGGAGCAACCTGGGTTGGTGGAAGGTGTCCCTGCCCATGGCAGGGGATGGAGTGAGATGAGCTTTAAGATCACTCCAATCCAAACCATTCTGGGACTCTGCAAGAGCAGCAGAGAGGATGGGACAATCCAGGGCAGCAGGACAAGCTTTTTGGTTGCCCCGTCTCTGGAAGTGTTCAAGACCAGGAGCAACTTGGTCTGGTAGAAGGTGACCCTGCCCATGGCAGGGGGGTGAAACGAGATGATCGTGAAGGTCCCTGCAACCCAAACAAGTCTTGTGATTCCATGTGGCAGGATTGCAGGTGAGGAACCTTCCTTGGGGCCAGTACAGAGGGCAGTGCAGTGGCCACAGTGACCCGGTGCTGATGGGAACACGGGAGAGCAAGAGTTTCCCCTTGGTGAAACTCAGTGCCAGGCTGTGGCAAAGGCAGTAACAGCTCTTCCCACCATGTCCTTCCAGCTGGAATCCCACTTGGAAAAGGTCTGCTGTGGCTTCCTCCAGGTTTGTTCTTAACTTAAAACACTTCAAGTGAAGCCTTGCCAATAGTATTTTATAGGAGCTAATACAAGCATGGGGTCATTATACAGCAGCTCGCAACTGCTCAGCAGCAAATAAGGCAAGGTTGGGGTTGTCCAAATAACCAGTATCCCCATCTCTTTTGCATATACTGGGATGTGTGTGTTGATTCCTCTGTGCAACAAGCAAGGGCTGTTTCACTCCTGTGGTGGTGTGTCTTACCAAACACCCACATTGTATGTGCCCCTCAGGGCTTGGCAGGATTTTGTTCAGATTTGACACTGTGTTTACTTCAGGTGAGTGCACAGAGGTTGCTCAGATGCAGTGGGAACTGGAACAAAAAATGCCAGGGTGACAGGAACATCAGCGGATGGTATTCAGAAGCTTGGAGGTGATTTTTGTTAGTTTCGAAGTAAAACAAGTTGATACAAAGCAAACTTCATAATGGACTCCCTTTTTTCAGTAAATATGGTTTGTCTTATTTGTTTTATAACTTTTGGCTTTCTAAAGGTTTGTGTTTTCAGCTTTCCCCCGTAGTCATCAGTGTTGGAAACTCAGCGTTCAAGAAAAAAGTAACTTTTCACGTCTCAAAATAGCCTAACTTCACCAGATGAAATGATAAGAGAAATGCTAAATATTGTGACAGCCTCAAAGAAATTCTTAGACTTGGCAATGCTCGAAGAGTAATGGTCCAAAGCTGGAAAATGCACGATAGATTCCCAGGCAACCACTCATTTCACTCCCCAGGAAGAGAAGCTCTCAAAATGGGCCACTTCAGAGTAGGTTCTTCTGAGTTTTTGACTTAACCAGAAAAATATTGCTCAGTGTAGGGAATTGGGTTTTTTTTTTCTTGTGGGAAAACAACATTTTGAGACAATTAAGAAGAGGCACTTCTGTTCTTGCGAAGCTGAACCTCTACCTGATGCATTTCTAGCAGGAATTCGGAGGAAGATTGATTATAAGTTTTCACTGGAATTTTCTCTTAACAAGGTACCTTCAGCAGTCACAAAATAAAGAAGAAAACTCCTTAATATTTACAGGCTGTCAGAATCCCAAGGAGTCTTCAAGAAAATGTACTTTCCTCATCCTAAAAGTTTGGTTGAAACCTGAATAATTATCTTGTTTCACATCAGAGTTTTATGTATCTATCAAAGAAGGTGCAGATTTTTAACAGCAGAGTTACTGGGCTGTTTGTTAGAGAGGATCATTTACCCCAGCAACCCTAGAAAATAGTTTTATTTGGCGAGGAGAAGCGTGTTTTGGTTAGATCAGTTTTGAAGATGCCTTGCAATCCCCTGCCATCATTTAGGGGACACGCAGGACTGCAAGGAATGAAAACTGGAAATTAGGCAATACAGTGTAAGCTTTGCTTCCAGAGGGGGGATCAGATTTCAAGTCATGGTTTGAAGCATTTTAGGCCTGGCTGGTTTTGGCTGATCCAGCATTTCTTAGATTAATGCCAGCTCCTGGGTGGAACAAAGCTGTCTCTGTAACTGGGATTTCTCTTTCCTGGTTTTCTCATTTGAGCTTCAACCTTCACTATAGCTGACATTTTTTCCTTTCTGTTTTTTGAACAAAACTGTCCCAGACTCACATAGAAATTGTTTTACAGAGAAGGATTATTGGCGAGAGGATCGTTACCTTGATTTTCCAGGGACAGAGGATTCAAATTCCAGGGCTGGAGGTTGGTTTGCCTTCTGGACCACCCACCTCTGAGCTGTGGATGTGGAGCAACGTCTGCAGCCCTTGCTGCAGCTGCTGAGCTGATGCTGATCCCAGCACTGATAGTGTGGTGGTGGTGGTGGTTCCTCTTGTGTTTGGGCGTTCTGTATCACAGCCTTGTTGCTGCTCTGCTGATGCTTTTTTCTTTCTCTTTTTTTCCCCCCTCTTTTTATATTTATAGATTCCTAGACCTGAAGTGTTTGTTTTGTTTCATCTCATGCACAATAGACTAACTGTTCTGGCACTGCTTTGCTCAGGAGGAAATTGTAATCTTGTGTTTTAAATAAAGATAGGACAGAAACCTTGCGTTCTCTGCCTGGCTTTGGGTGACTTTGCTGATGAAGTTTTAATCAGTCACTTCATTTCTGAGCTGGGAATAGTTGCCTTCCTTTGAGGAGAGGGTTTAAGAAATACATAGAAAGACGAAGGGGGGACCAAGCCTGGACTCTGCCCACGATTCCCTGCTAGAAGCACAGCATCTCCCAAAGGAAAGGCACAGGAGGCTGCTGGAGATCCTTGTTCTCTGGGAGCTGTGCTGGTGATGTGAGGCCCTGGCATGGGGGAGAAATGTGGGATAATGACTTCAGACATTCAGCATCAATTGGCTTTTACCCCTGTACATATCCCTGAGACATGAGAGATCTCAGTAGTGATACTCATGGGAAAGGAACTCTGCTTTGCACTGCATTAGCCTTGGGAGTTGATGGGGTTTTATTTTTCACCGTGCTTTGGTACCTCTGTGTCCCAACCACAGTGACACCACGATGCTTAAAATCAAACTTGACCTCTTGGACCTCTGATATTTTGTATTGTAAGACCCACCTGGCCTCAGATGAGTATTGCTTGGTAGGTACCAAGGCATGGCCTAGGTGCTTTTGTAGTGAACCACCAGGAACATTCCTCAGCTGGTTTAACAGTTCCTGGAGCTTTACATTCACTTTTTAGGATTTTTTTAGGGGGATATTGTTGGCAGTTTGCTGGTAGAATGAGAGGTGAACAGTTGCTGCCTGTGATAAAGCTACTCACTTCAGGCAAGGCAAGCAATTAGTCCTTACACCTACCAGTGCCCCTTGTTTATCCCATTTTAAGGACAGTGAGGATGTTGTTCCTGATTAAATTTGCTGCCAAGGCAAATGCCAAGAAGATGGAATGGTATTTTCAGAAGCAGCAAAAATAATGACACTTCTTTCTGTTGAGCAAATTATAGCTGAATGCACACTATAATGTGGAAAATGGGCTCCTTCCAGGATGAAGTTGATTTTCTCAGTCCTGTTTAGTGCCTGGGCTTAGTGCTTGAGGGGCCAAGAGACCCCAGTTTGGGAAGCACCTCTGCAGTTCTCTTGCACTGTTTATTATTTTGGTGTGGCTGACATTTGGTGCCCATTATTTGAGGCTGAAGTGGAACTTTCTCATCCCATATTAATGCTGCTGATGTCCTTCTGCAGTTGTATTTCTGCTGCTGCCATTTCTTCTCTTGGTTGCCAGCAAGAATATAAGAATTAGATATGAGATAAAGTTATTTTTCCCCCCCCAGGTGGAATAATCAGTGCTATTAAACCCTGTGTCTTCCTCTGGAGGAGAAGCCTCTCTGTTTTAGGTGTCAGTGTGATTTTTAGTAGGATTTTGCAGAGGCAGGAGACACTGTGAGCCATTGACTGGGACCGATTCTCCGGGATCACCAACACTTGGGCCTTGATACAGGTGTATGTTTGAATTCAGTAAAACTCCTGAATTGTTTTTCATGTTATTCTCAACTGGTCCTCCTGGCTTCTCTCAAGCTGGGATGGTTTTTTGGTAGCAAAACTTGGACTTGCAAGTATGTAGAGAAAGAAGTCCTGAGTTCTTCCTTATTTTATCTATTGATCTATACTTTTCTACTAACACTATTTAAAAATATTAATTAAACAGAATTGCTGTGTGCACAGATATCCCTTAACACTGCCTGTCCTACAAGTGTGGAAGCAGTATTTGTTTGCAGGGGGGCTGTTGACTTTTAACAAAATCACTGACTTTCAGAGTCAATTTTTCCTCTCTGAACATAGTACCATGTAGTAAATTTGTATTTTTATTGTCCTGTCACTGTGAACGTTCTTATCACAGTGAACGTTTGTCTCATTTGACTAGCAAACTGCTGTAAATATTGTAAAAGAAATCGTAAGACCGACACAGCTTGTTTAATAGTCATGATTTGCTTATGCACAGGTTGAAATAATTTAAAATACATCAAATTCCTACAGATAGCATTTCTTGAGGACAAAGTGAAATTATCTGGGTGAGCAGTCGTGCTTTTCAGACTGATCTGCTGACAGAAGAGGAGAGTCTGGCTGAGTGACTCTGCTTTTTTTCTTTTTTGAGTGTTCATTAGTCAGGAGTGGTGACTGGATACCATAACGTGAGTTCCTGAGGGCTGGGTCCTGCCTAGCTGGGTATCCCAATGAAACAGGCTTCTTGGGAGTCAGTGCAAAACTACTTCTGGAATTTCTAGGGGGGATTATTATAGAAATTCAAAGAAATAGTAAATTAAAATAGTGTTTTGAAGTTCAGTTGAAGATTGAAAATAAGTAAAACAAAGAAACAGCAACCAAGGACAAACCACCCTCCAAAAAACCCCAAATGAAAACAAAAAGCGGAGGAAGGAATAGCTTTATATGTATTAGAAAGTTTGAGAAGTATTCTTTGATGTAGTTTGGTGCACGTTTTTGCATTCAGGACGTTGTAGCACTAAATCCAGATCTGCCTGGACTCAGCTTCAGTTTTATTACTGGACTTTCCCTCCTCTCTGGAAGCTGGTGTTTGTTTTTGAGAATTTCTGTGTAAAAAGGAACTGCAGAGATCAATCTGATGCTTGTTAGCACTGAGACATTTTGTATTACTTTGCCAATGGAAAAGAGGTCATAAACCATTGATATAAATTTTAATTCATCAGAGCTCTGTGGTGATATCTTTATGAATAAAAATTGGCTCCAATGTCCCTGTCGTAGGTCATAATAAAGACAATTAACATAGCAAAGTGTCATATGGAGAAGATCATTATGAGCCTGCTCACTGTCTCCTAATGCATGGCAGGAGTCACCCAGGTAGTTTTAAATGTATTGCCTTTATTTTAACTGTAATAATAATATATATAAAAACTGATTTTTCCCTAGTCCATACTTTTTTTACTTATTCTCTGAAGACTTTACTAAAATTCAGAAAACCCTGCGGCTTTGTTATCTGCTTTTTGTTTTTTTAAGAGGATCTTTTAAGTGCTTGCAATTCCTGCTGCACGTTGGACTTGCAAGCTACAACACACACTGTGCCTGTTAAGGTTGTGGGTTGTAAATGTTGTCTAAAGCACTGTATAGTTCTTGTGAAAACTTAACTGCCTGCGGAGTATTCCAGGTATTCTTGCTGTCTTTGGGTTTGCATTAAATGTTAAATCCCCTCCTAAACCACCCAGTGATGTGAACTGGTATGTAACAGGGATATTCCAGAGTAAGTTACCCCTCACCAAAGGCAGAGAGCGCTGGGAGGAGAAGCTGGAGGTATTTTGGGGAGACTTGGCTGCTCGTGGGACCAAAGTGCTGGTCAGGGACTCTGCCTGTGCCTGTTCTGTGCCTGTTCCTGGTGTCCTTCATGGCTCATCCCATGCCATGGAGCTGCAGAGGGTTTGATGGGCACCAGTTTCCTCCAGCTCTGTGCCATGGGAAGGGATTGGACTGTGCCCTGGACTCCCCACCTGCAGCACACCGGGATTACCAGCTGAGTTTGGGTAATTAATAAATGGGATATTACTGAGCTTTATTCTGTATAAGGGCAGGTATCCCCATAAGAAATCCACAGCATGATGAGAGCAGGCACCAGTCCTTGTTTGGAGCCTCTGGGTATCAGGCACTTTGCAGAAGCTGCTGTGAGAGTCTGGCCCAGCAATCTTGAAGTCTTGCATGGCTTTTGACTCCAAGATAAGGAATTTGTCACACTCTTGGAAAGCTTAGATCAGCTATTTCTACAAAAATGTGCTTGTGACCTCTCTACACATTCTAGGTCGTGAGCTGGCCAGAGAATAAAACCTTCAAACATAATATATGGTCACAAGTCCTGCTGAAGCAGTTCCACAGCAATTAAAGCTGAGTATAAATTATATCGCCTTGCCTATATAATTACTCTCTTGGAAGCAGTAAAGGCATAATTAGGGGTGGAGGCCTGAGGAGAGCCTCTTCCACAGCTGCCTGATGTGATAGGGCAGAGATAGGCTGTGTTACACTTTGACTTCAAACACACACATGATTCTTGCCTGTGCATAATGCCAGGGGACATATTTGTACCCCACTGTGTCTGTTTCATCTTTCCTTCAAATTCTGGAAATGGTATCTTCCTTGTCTCTGAAGGAGGGTGGGAAATGTTTGCAGAAAATACCAGAAATCCATGTTATGTTGAAGGGCAGTGCAGTTCTGGTACACGGGTGACGTGGGTGGGAGTGGGAGGGATGGAGTTCCCACAGTGCTGGTAAGAGCTCCTCATCACAGACTCTTTTACAATGATTCTTGCAGTGTCTAGTTTTGTAAAGTACATGAGACAAATGTAGACAAACTGTACTTGCTCTCAGAGGAAGCTGTAGTGGGGAGTACTACAGTATTTGTTGTGCTACAGTATTTATGTAGTACTACGTAAATTGTAGTACTTTACTTGGGCTTGTATAATGGCTGTAAAATCTCTGGTTGTGCCAGTAATTTTCCACAGTGCATAAAATCCTCAGTAAAGAACGTCCTGTTGCTGTCTGAAACTTTCCCAGCATCTGCCACTATGTATACACAGCCATTAACAGGTTTTTTTCTGAGTAAGAAAACTTTATATATCCTTAATTAAACCTTTAGTGCAAAATTAACCAACCTAAATATCCCAGTAATGTGTTGCTCATCACTTTATGATCTGGCATAAAGCTGGAATGTTCCAGTGTTTGTGTTGTGCCTCATCCTGCAGAGCCAACATTGTCCTTTGCAAACCCACTGTTTCCACTCCTGTCAAACACGTGGATGTTGGACTGGCCCCAAACTGGGGAGATCTACTGGTCACTGGAGTGAAAGTCAGTGCAGGGGCTTGTTTTGGGTCCTTGGTTTCTCTTGGAAAAGTCAAGGTGACTTGTGCTTTTGTGGTTCTGATCCTTTTTGCTAAATCAAGCTGGGTTACTTTGTGTGCTTGGCATTCTTAACTGGGCATGCCCTTAAAAAAGTGCTTGTTTATTCTCTGATACATTAGTATAACTGGAAAGTAATGAAATACAGCCTATTTATTCCCAGCTGCAGAGCTGAGGCTGTCTGTAGGGCTTCTGGATAGTAGGACATTACCTTGAAGGTAATGATGGCATCTGACAAAACACGTGGGCTGCCTGCAGCTCGATCAGTCTTTAGGAGAGCAGCTACTTTGTGTGTGTTGCAGGAACATCCTCATCATGTCCCCAAGTCACCTTCCCTCTAGCAGGGGAGATAAGGGAAGTTCTCTGCCCTCAGGATTTCTTACTCCTTGTTTTCTGCTCCCCTCCAAAAATTCTGCTGAGGCTGGAAGTAACATCTTTAAAGATTTCAAGCTTTTATTTGCCAGTGTTTCTCGTGCATGTTACTGAGCTTTTGGGAGGTCCAGGACTGCCTTTTAGCAGAGCTGATCCTGTAACATGTTAATTGGTTTTTGCTGTGAGACTCAGGGAGATCAGAGCGCTGAAGAAATGAAGCGTGTATGTATCTGAGTTCAAAAAGAGGGGGGAAGGCTGTTAGAGCAGCAGCTTGTGTCCAAGTTGAGTTGTTAAAGTATGTGGTGTATTACATGACCAGGACTGTCATGCAGAGGACAAGTCTGTTCATAGCAGGAGGGGAAGTAGAAGTGCCATGCAGGGAAGCTGTGCTTGTCCCTGACTCCATGTGACACTGGGTGTTTGTACACCAGCCATCAGGGGCTGGTAGGTCTGACCCACGCTGCAGCTCCTGGCAAAACCTGTAGCCACATACAGACAAGGTTATTAGAGAATGGCTTCAGTTGGAAGGCACCTTAAGGCTCATCCAGTTCCAACCCCCTGCCATGGGCAGGGACACCTTCCACCAGCCCAGGTTGCTCCAAGCCCCGTCCAACCTGGCCTTGAACACTTCCAGACATGGGGCATCTGCCACCTCTTGTACACCTACAAGTACGTGTAGTTTGTGTTCACTGTCAGTGTTTCAGGAACGGACAGGCACCTGTTGCCTGTCCGGGTGTTTTGGGAAGAGCTGGGTGCACACCTGTCTGGGAGGGGTGGGGGTGAGGGAGCCGGAGAAGCCTGGCTGTGCAGCAGGTTGGACCAGTCCTCCCACATGGAGCTCTGCGTTGGTGCTGTCCTGGGTGGGCTCCTCTTGCAAGAGCTCACGTTGTACAGGTGCTTACAAGCTGCAAATGCTCAGAGCACCTTTGGCGGTGGCTTCTCTTTCCTCACGCCTCTCAGTTCAGACCCTTGTGTGGACAGTGCCTTTCTAGGAGAAGTCATATGAAATATGCATAAATATAAATACTTCTGCAGTGTGTATTTCACAGCACTAAGTAGAAAAACTGAGGGAACATTTGTCTTTGTATTTGAATGAGCTGCTTCTCCCAGCACTGCCCAGGACTTCAGCTGCAGCAGCACCAGAGCCTCACCTGACAGGAGCTGCACCAACAACTCTGCCTTGCTGTGCTGGGGGTGGAGGTGAACAAGGATGTTTTTAAGTGGTTGAGCTTGGATATTGAACCTTTCTGTCTGTTGTAGCATGGTCTGTCTGTGGTGTGTTCTGAGTGACTTCTTGGCTCACATCCTGCCTGTGACAGGCAGCGGACAGGAGGAATCTGGCCACCTTGAAACTGCTTTGTTGAAGGAGGCGAACACAAGAGTTGGGCAACTTAGTTTATCTAGGAAGAAAAGTGGACCACAACAGAATGTTCTAAATACTTCTCTGTGTTGAGTGACACTTGGTACAAAACCTGAATGACTTTTGGGCATAAATCTCACCAATCCTGCCCTTCCCTGTGTTTGCAGCTGCCCTGCAGGCCCTAAAGCGTAAGAAGAGGTACGAGAAGCAGCTGGCACAGATCGATGGCACGTTATCAACAATTGAGTTTCAGAGGGAAGCCCTGGAGAATGCCAACACCAACACTGAAGTGCTTAAGAACATGGGTTTTGCTGCTAAAGCTATGAAGGCTGCCCATGATAACATGTAAGTTGTTCCTTTCTGCATCTTTCTGGGGCACCTTTAGTTTATGATTTGTTTGATCTGCTGAATGCCAATTGTTTCATAAAGGTGGTGCTGGAGTAGCAAAATCTTCTTTTAAAAGGCTCTAACTTAAACTGAAATACTAGATACATTTTCATAGTGAACAAAACATGCTGGTATGATGCTTCCTCAGTTTACCACCATTTATTCTGGGCTCTGCCTTTGTCCAAAAGCAGGGCAACACCAGTGCAGTCCAGAGCAAATGGGAGCCTTCACCAGTTATAGATCCAGCTGGTAGTAGCAACAGTTTGAAGCCTCAGGGGGAGACTTAAAACTCCTTTCTGTGCAGTGGAGTTGGTGTATGTAGCAATAATTAAAGGTAAACTGTGTTATGGGCATGTTGTAGTTCCTCCAAAGGCAAATAGTGTAGATGTAATAGTGCTGAATCAGGAAAGAGCAAATTCTTATTTAACACCAATAGTGCAGAACAAAACCTCTTTGTTAGTGTCTCTGTATAACTGCTGCAGGCTGAGCTTGTAGGGAAGAGCAAAAAAACCATGTATAATTGTGTTCAAACCAGGGGGATAAAATTCAGACTTGCGTGCAGAGTGTATTTTGGGAAAGGGCCTTGTAAATGTCACCATGGTGTGGCATTTCTGCAGAACCCAAGGAATACAGTCTGAAATGTTGATTGGGAATATGCCCGATGATATTGAATTCTTTCCTTTCTTTTACAGGGATATTGATAAAGTAGATGAATTAATGCAGGACATTGCAGAACAGCAAGAGCTGGCAGATGAGATTTCAACAGCCATCTCAAAGCCAGTAGGATTTGGGGAGGAATTTGATGAGGTATGCTTTGAATTTGCTGAATTTGTTTGTGCCAGTGAGTCACGGAATCGTTTGGCTTGGAAAGCCTTAAGATCATTAAGTCCAACCACTGCCAAGCCCATCACTGACCCACGTCCCTAAGCACCAGCTCTACATGGCTTTCAAATGCCTCCAGGAATTGTGACTCAGAAGATCTTCCTTTGAAGATGGGCACGTTGTGTGTCTGGGTGTAGTGCTGGGGTATGGAATCTCTCCTGGGTGGTGTTGTAGCTGTTCCCACCAGTGCATGCAGTAGGTGTGACACAGACTTGAGGCTGAGAATGGTCTGGATGGCCTGACCTGAGAATGCTTGGACTTAGATTTCTCCTTTCCTTCATTGCTTTCCCCACCCTTCAAGACATCATGTACAGGAATTGATAAGAATCAGACTCCTCATCTCCTCAATTTGCCCCAATCCTGTACATTTAAGCTGTTTCCTTTAATAACATGATCAGCTAAATCTACTTGTTGATAAATATGACTTAAAGTTGCTTCCTTTTTCTTTTTTCTCCTTTAACAACCTAGGATGAACTCATGGCAGAGCTAGAGGAACTAGAACAAGAAGAACTAGACAAAAACTTGCTGGAAATCAGTGGTCCGGAGACAGTACCACTGCCAAATGTGCCCTCAATATCAATACCCTCCAAGCCAGGTATGGATGGACCTTTGCCTGAAGCATCTTGGATTGTTAAAAATGTGCCCTTTTTTTATCCGCCAGCTCCTTGGATTTGGGAGATCTGGCTGCAGGCAACACAGGCATTTTGCTTGAAATTGCTTCCTGAATCACAAATCACATCTAGTGCTGTTTCTCAGTGGGGAGAACTTGCCTTTCTCAAGAACCATGAAAATTATTCCCAGTTACAGGAGCAGTAATTGTCTGTTCTAACACTCCCAGCTTATCTGCAGCCTGGATGATGCTCAGGGATGAGTGGAGGTGTGGAAGGAGGAAGCCTTCTTCCAGGTGCTGCCCAACAAGGAAGTAATCTTGACAAACATACCAAGGTTGTAAAAGGGAGTGGAGAAGAAATTAACTCTTGAAATTAGAATCCCAGAGGCTGTTGCCTCCTCTGCAGTTTGCACTGTACCATCAGGGTCATCCTACTCCTACAGCACATATATCCAGGGAATTTTATTTAGTGTGAGGATTTTACATGGAGAACAGGCAAGAAATGTTTGTATTTACACAGACTGTTCAAAGCTGCTGTTCTGTCTGATCTGATGCCTCTGGTATGAACTAGAAGTGATACCTCATGGCATGCATCTGAGTTGGGACACCTCTGGCAGCATCAGTGGGATATGAAGCTTTGCAAGCCTGTTTTGCTGAGTCTGCCTGCATGTATTATGGACAAATTGTAGAATTTTCATTTCTATTCTATGTCCTTACTGAGGAAAAAAAGTCCAAAAAGCTAGTGGATGAAAATAATCCCAACTGGTCAGTGTATCTATAAATATCCTGCTGCCTTTCCAGGATGTGGGAAGCAGCAGGCACTGCCAAACCCAGTGCTCCATGTGCCATTGCTGCTTGTGTGTTATAGTTCTTTTCTTTTGACATCACTGATTTTGTGTTTTCCTAGTTGTGTTTTGGCAGGCAGAATTGCTGACCAGGGTTGATGAGAGAGGACTGAGTTGTGTCAAAATACCCTAAATCAGAGACTTTGTCTGGATTCAGATCCAACAGCAGGACAAATAGATTAAATAAGCCTGTGCATTTCCTTTTATATTTCCTGGCTGGTTTAAAGAGGTTTGTTCTCTAAATAGTGTTGAAGCATCCTGCCTTGAATCCAGATATACTCTTTGCATCATATGAGGTAGTAGTGCCTGCACACAAGTAAGAGGTGTTGTAATTGTGCACATACTTAAGTAATCACACAGCATAAAACTTAGAGAAGCTTCCTAAAATAATAAAAATAGTGAATGTTTTTGTACTAAAAATTATGAGCATAAAGCTCAGTGTTTTATAGGATTTATGCTAAGCTGCTTTTGGATGGAAATTAGAATTCCATTAATGTATTTAAATGACATGCTGCTTTTTACTTCAGTAAAACTACCTCCAAGACTGGCACTTAGGGAGAATTGGGATTTTGGGGTGGTGGTGGGTGGGGATTTTGTGGGGATTTATTTTTTTAACCTAAATTGTTTTTTGCTTAAAGTTGACTTAATAAACACTGGGATTAAAAGTTTGCTTGTGGTCACCATGGGTCGAACTTCCAAAGGGCATACTTTCCCTCACAGTGCAGGTTCATGTGTAATTATTTTGGGAACAAGTAATGTGTCTTTTGAGGTAGAGATGACTCTGTTACCTCCCTTTTATTCATTAAATGGAAAATGAATGTGAGTTTTCCTGCTTTTCCAGTTCTCAGGAGCTGTCTGGATTTTGACTTTAATCACTCTGAGAAGTTTTTGGCTGTTGCCATCAGCTGAGTAGATGTCAGGAGAAATTCAGGCAAAAGCTGGTTTTTATTTAGTGGAGTTTGGAAGAGCTTAATATAGAAAAACAAATACCAAATTTGTACAAATGAGAGGTCTTGAGCTTGACTTAGAGCTGACTCAGTTCTCCTTGTGTAAATGTTTCCTTTGGAATGACACAAACCAGTTGGAGTATGAATTATTTGACTTTTTTTCTTTTACCCCTTGAAGCAAAACCACTCTCTGAGGAAATGACATCTTTTATTGGTATTTTCCAAAATTATTGCAGCTATTTTTGGGTTAAAACTGTTTTTGCTGACTTAATGGAAACTGGACTTGTCACATGATGACAAAGAGCAGCATTTGCTCCTCTGGAAGGAGCAGAGATGATGAGAAGGCAGCATTTGGGTGCTGCTTCCCATTCACACCCCCCCAGGTGCCAGTGGGAGTGGGAAGAGGAGTGGAATAGGTTGTTCCCAGGGATCCTCAGCCCTTCCAGAGTTGGACTCCTCCAAATTCTGTACGTGCCTGACCAAAACACAGTACCCTCATTTGTTGCATTTTGAGGACTCAGTGGTGGAATGACGGATTTATCTTTTATGGAGAAGAGACTGTAACAGTGGAGACATCAGATGAATTTCTCTTAAGAAACTGCATCCCACTGAGGGGCTTCTGCTTGGAGGCTTGGAGAGTATGGAAAAACATCACAGTGTAACCTTCATGTACGTGTGCATTCTCCCTGTGTGAGCTATTGCCCTGTTCCACTAGAAGTGGGAATATCAGGCAGTTCAGCTCTTTCACAAGGCACATTTTATTTCAATTCAAGATGATTTGGTGTATTTTTGCCTTGTGCTGACATTGGGTGCTTCATTTACTGGTTTGTCAGTGGGAGAGAGGCCACTGGGTTCTGTCAGGATTCCCACTCACTTGTTTTCTTTTCCTGTTTTGCAGCCAAGAAGAAAGAGGAAGAAGAGGATGATGACATGAAAGAGCTGGAAGCTTGGGCAGGAACCATGTAACCACAGCAGTAACTGGCTGGAAAAAAGACTTTGATTACCTATTCTGGGTACAAATGTGTTGTGTTGAGGAGAAAGCATAAGCAAAATGTCTTTTATCTTTAATTTTAACCCAGAGCAGTGGGAACTGCATTGCTGTTTTCTGCATAGCATGGTCTGCACAAAGGAAAGAAGGGGGAGCAGGGGGAATTGCCTGCAGTCGATACGGTTGAATTTCTGTGCAAAGGTGTTTGCAAAATCAAACATTCAGCTTTTGGACTGTGCTACTGCCACTGCTGGATCTTCATCCCCAGTTTGGGCCATATTGAATTGAAATAAGCTGAAAAAACACTCTAATTTTAAGTCAGTTTAAGTGTGTCTAGAAGTCTTGTAAGGCATTTAAAACCCAGGACAAGTCGTGAGCCACCGTCGGCTTCTTATTGTGTTTTAGGTGCAAGAATGCTTTAGGTTTTTAGTTTTTTGCCAGTTATATTTATATCCCTTGACTGATGTGTGGCCAGCCTTGTGTTTGTCACCGCAATGACGTAGTCACTGTTCCCATTTTAATTGGTGAGAATGATTTGCAATCGATAAACGCTCTCTTGGAAGTAGGGAAGATTTCAAGTTCAGTTGTACATTTTTCTACATAGCACTACAATGTTTATTGCTTTTTTGTGATAATTGATAACCCATTCAGAAACATGCACACAATTATTTTAATTAAGAAACTACTATGGATTGCACTGTATTAAATATCTCGATTAATTTTCACCTGTGGCTGCTGTTGTCAGTTCTGTGTCATGTTTGAGGAATCTGGCTGTGGTTTGTGTGTGGTTGGGCCTATTTCTACATGAGTGGGTTGGGCCTATTTCTACATGAGTGACAACCACTTAAAACCAACTGAGCTTTGGTTGGGTGACCGTAGCTTAGTTGTGTAAAACTGCAGTCTGGCCCCCGTGGCTGCTGGCCACCTGTGGTGTCCCCACCAGCCTGGAGGAAAGGAGGCTCAGCAGAGACCCTCTTGCTCTCTGCAACTCCCTGACAAAGAGGTGGGAGCCCGGTGGAGGTTGGGCTCTGCTCCCAGGGAACAGGGACAGGAGGAGAGGGAATGGCCTCAGGCTGGGCCAGGGAGGGTCAGGTGGGACATCGGGAGGAATTTCTTCCTTGAAAGGGCTGTCAGGCATTGGCAGGGGCTTCCCAAGGAGGTGGTCCCCACCCCTGGAGGTGTACAAGGAATGACTGGATGTGGCACTCAGTGCTCTGGGCTGGGTGTCAAGGTGGGCACAGGGTGGACTCGATGGGCTCGGAAGACTTTTCCAACCTTAATGATTCTGTGATTCTACTCTGTGTCAAAACCCCCACACGAAGGAGAAATCAGAGCTGAATTAATAGTAAAAGCAACACGTTTAGGGACAGAGCTGGCGACCTTGGCTTTGTATTTTTTGTCACGGAAACAATCTCTGTTGTGCAGTGTGCTAACAAATGTACATTAAAGCAGCAGCGTTTTATTCCAGGAGTTGTGGGTGAACATCTCACACACAGGGGAGTGTCCCAGTAGGAACGTTCTGGTGTAGCTGCAGAGGGAGAACCATCAGCTCCGTTAATGCTTTGAGGTTCCTGATGTGAAAGCTCAGAAACAGGGAGCAGCAGAGGTACCACCTGGCAGCCCAGCTGTTCCTGGGATGTGTTTGCTTTCCTGTTCAGTGAGCTCTAACTAAACAAAGACCCTGCTCTGACAGCAGGAGGGAGTGCAGAGTACTGCGTGTGTGCCTTGGTTCCTGGGTGCCTTCAGCCAGACAGCGAGGACAGCCTTAGTTCCTTACAACCTCTTTTTTCCCCTTGATTCTTTTAGTAAATGATGGGGTGGTTTCTTAATCCTGCAGTTTATTAATATAATGTCTGAGGACAGATCAGCTTTGGGTATCACTGAATCCCTTGATCTATTGCATAATGTCAGTGAGCAGCTGCAGTGTTTACAGTAAACATGTTCTGCCTCACTCAGGCTCCCTCTGAGGCAGAACTCACCTGTACAGAGCCCCAGGTGCAGGAGGGAAGGAAGCAGCTGTCCGTGCCAGCAGTTTCTGTAGCTGTCCACTCAGTGCCCAGAGTATCCCTCCCTTTCCTGGGAAAGGCAGTCCAGTTCCTGCCAGGAAACTGTTCTCAATTAACTTGCCTTCATCAGACAACACAGTTTGCAGCTGTGTCTGTGTTTTCTTGTGGCGCTGTTAAAGGAGGCAAGCAGAAAACTGGGATCCAGGTGTGGATTTTTTCCTATAGGGAAGGTGGAAAACATTATCACTGTTGCGTGTGGGTATGAGACCAGCACATTTAAAGCAGGGCAGCAAGTTGTGGATTCCCCATTCCTGGAAGTGTTCAAGGCCACTTGTTGGAGCAACCTGATCTAGTGGAAGGTGTCTCTGCCCATGGCAGGGGTGGAACAAGATGGTCTTTAAGGTCCCTTTGAACCCACACCGTTCCATGATTCCATGAAAAATATAGAGTGGGCTGAAGGACCATTTTCCTTGGAATGATTTCAGCCTTGTACAGAGGCAGAGGCTGTTGTTATCTTGAGGTTGGGGCTGTGACCATGTTTTGGCACTAAACTGCTGTTTTCTGGCCAGCCTGGCCTGGAGGTCACAGCCTAATTAGCTAAGTTTGTGCTTCTCTTCCTCCTCCTCCTCTCCACCTCAGACCTGCCCTGCCTTCACCCTCCTAAACCCCGTTGTGGTGCTCCTGTGATGCTGCAGCTCCTGCATCCCCAGGCACAACCCCTGTGGCCCATCCCCTCCCGGGGTCCTGGGGCCACCTCTGTCACAGCACTGGTGCCAGGTGAGTGTTTAACAGCACAGGGCATCCCAAGAGCACCACAGGCTGGGGACCCCCTCAGTGGGTGGCACCTGGGCTCGGGTGCTGCCTGCCCCTGGGTTCTCCCTGGGTGCCCCATCCCATCCCCTCTCTGGGGGTACCCCCAGCCTGTGCCAGCCTGTTGGGTCCCTGTGGCAATGTGGTGCCAGCCCTGCAGATGCCACCACTGGTTGCTACTCTCTGTAACCACATTGCAGTTTGTGTACTTTGAATCTCTGCACTTTCATTAAAACCAGCCAGTTTTTTGAAGCCCCTGAATGCAGCATGTTCGTGGAATTAGCCTGAAAGGGGGAGTTTGTTCTCACTCAAGGGGTTTAACTACTCATTGATGTAACAGGTTAAACCCTTAATTAGGGCTCCCCTCAGAGCACCTGCAGGTTGACATTTGTATGCAAAGCTCTACTCTCCCTCTCTCCCCTGCTTGTTATTTTTGTCATTATTTTGGTTCTTATGACAAAATTGCACTCTGCTCATCTGGAAAGCTCTTGCCCTTCTAAATCCTGCTCGCGTTCGGTCGATGCTCAGCCCTGTGGCAAATAAAAGAGCTCTCTTGACTTAATTTTCAAACATCAAGGTCCATTAAGTCAAAGTGATGCTTTCCAGATCTTATGGCTCTTGGCAGCTCAGCCCCATCTCTCCCTCCCTCTGTCCGTCCCCTGGCTTCAGGGCTTCAGCTCTGCTGGGTGTCTCTGAGCTGCTCAGCTGGCAGGACTTTGAGGCCACGTTTTGGGGCATTATCAGAGGTTTCCTTTACCTTGGCTGTGCTGTAGGAACTCAGTGACATCCTCCTACGTGTCACCTCGGAGCTGTGGCCAACAGCTTCCCTTGCTGGCTGTTCCATGGACGTGAAGGAGGGATGTGTGGTTGGATCCAGCTGGATTTGGGGCCAGCTCACGTCCCCCTTTTGCTGTTCTTGGGTTTCTCCTGCACTTCTCTATTTACTGAACTGTTCACCTGCACTCGTGCCCCTGCCCTTGGCCCCCATCCTCCTCCGTGGCTGGCTCTGTGTGAGTGGTGGGAGGAGGTTTAGCAGAGGGATCTGTCAGCAGGAAACAGGGACAAGACATGGAGGGCCAAATGGCTCAGTCAGATCTTCCCCATTCATGAGGAGTTTTCCAGAATCTCTGCAGCTGCTGTCCCTTGGGACTCACCTGTGGGCACTAGGGAGGAGGTGGCTGTGGGATTAGGTGGAACTGAGACTTCCAGGGCTTTCTAGGGCCCTGGGTTGGCAGCACCCTGGCTTCAGGATCCCAAATGTTCCAGGTACCAGTGGGGTTTAGACTGGGCTATCAAGCACAAAAGTACAACCAAAAAGCTTGTCCTGCTGCCCTGGGTTGTCCCATCCCCTCTGCTGCTCTTGCAGAGTCCCAGAATGGTTTGGGTTGGAGGGATCTTAAAACTCATCTCATCCCACCCCCTGCCATGGGCAGGGACACCTTCCACCAGCCCAGGTTGCTCCAAGCCCCGTCCAACCTGGCCTTGGACACTTGCAGGGATGGGGCAGCCACAGCTTCTCTGGGCACCCTGTGCCAGGGCCCGCCCACCCTCCCAGGGAAGAACTTCTTCCCCAAATCCTCCCTCTCCATGACGGCTCAGCCTCTGCAGTGACACACACACACCCTTCCCAAGCTGCTCCAGAGTCTGTGCAATTTCCCACTTGAACATTTGGAGGCAAAACTGCATTTCTGGACAGACAGACGTGGGACAGACACTGCGAGACACCGGGCGGCTCTGCCTCCCTGCTCCTGGGGGGCTGTGGCACAGCTGGCACAGCTGGTGGCACAGCAGTGGCTCATCCTCCTGGCACCCCCTTATTCTTGAAAGCCTCTCCCGACAAGATTTGCAACCATAAAATCCTTTCTGTGCCTCCCTCCTGAACTGCATTAAACTTCTGTAAATTAGAGACGGGTCTTTCCGTGCTGTGTCAGGCTGTCAACCTTTAATTAAAATTTTTTTCTCCCTTAAATCCTCACCTCCCTCTTTCCCCAGGGGTGCAGTGGGGCCCCTCTGAGGCTCCAGTTCCCGTTCCCAGTTGCTCAGCTGATTCCTGCAGAGGTCTTCCTCTCCCAACCCCTCCGGCTGATGCCAGCGGTGCCACCGGGATCTGGCCCTGGGGATGCTGCGGGGACCCAGACGAGCATCCAGAGGCGGTGGAGTTGCTCCCCCGGGTTATTTTGGGGGAACACGGTTGAGGAAAGGCTTCTCCGGGAGGGATTTGCCAGCAGAGGGCAATGCTGGGATGGGTTTGGATCCCTGCACGGTTCGGTGTGTTCAGCCAGAGGGGGAAGGTGACAGATGCTGCGACGGATGCTGCAACTGCAGCCCCCTCAAAGTGCCTCAGCCCGGGCAGGGTCCCCTCGCAGGCAGGAGGGGAGCTGCCCAGCACCTCCTTGTCCCAGTGGGGAGGGAGGAGGTGACACTGGGACTGCCAGGATTGGGGCATCCTAAATCAGGGTGGGCCACATCTGGCTGACCATGAGTGTTCGGACTGTCCTCACAGCCCAAGGCTTGGGCTTTGCCCAGGGCTGTGGGTTGGTGGGGGGCTTGGCAGTGCTGAGTTAATGACTGGACTCGATGATCCTGGAGGTCTTTTCCAGCTTAAAGGATCTATGATTCCAGATGTTGGCGTCCCTGGGGTTTGGCACAGCCTCCCCTGGCTCTTGTACTCACTCATGCCAGCCTAGGTTTGCTCTCAGCTCTACCTGACCAGCAATGACATGAGGATAAAATGCAACACATGCTTATTTATTGTGCAGGAGACACAATCCAAGGGTTTTCTCCCCCACACCAGCAATGATAACAGGATTTATGCCCCGCTGTAGGAAGGCTGTAAAGGGATGGTGGTGCAGGTGGTCCCATGGTGCAAACTCTGGCCCATGGAATAAATCCTAGGCAGGTTTATTATGAGCTGGGTGGATCTGGCTGTGCTTTGGGGACACGGGGAGATTCTCCTGTCCCTCCTTGCCCTCATGAGCTGGAGGCTTCACAAAGCCAGGCTGTGCCTTAACCTCCTGCCCAGCTTTGCCCTTGGCTGGGCTCAGGGCTGGGCTGTGACTCTCACACTTCTTGTAAGAAATCAAACCATCAGCTGATGTTTGAGGGCATGGGGGAGCTCAGGCTTGGCACAAGGGTTACACTGGGTTATAGGGAGGGAAACTGAGGCCCAGAGCAGCAGTGCTGCCCCATGGAACAGGCTCTCAGGAAGCACAGCCCCCGTCTTCAGAGGGATGTGCCACCACCTGTTTGATTTTTAAGGGATCTGCATTGAAGTTTGTCAGGTGGCCTCACCAGGAACAGCCCTGCCTGGCATGGAAGGCTGGGTGGGCACCAAGGTCTCCCGGCCCTCCCAAAGCATCCATGTCTTCCCAGCACTCCTCATCCTCACGAGCCTCAGACAAGGGGAGCAGCAGCATCTCAAAACCAGCAGAACAGCTGTGCCAGATGTTTGTAAGTAAGTTTTTCTCCACCCAGGGCATATTTGGGTAAGAAATGTTCAAATTTTAGATCTGTCACTCCCACTTGCTGCTTTCGTGGCTCATCCAGCTCTTTCTGTGCTGCTGGAGAGGCAGGTTCTGGGGCTGGGTGGGTGCTGGGGGGTGTCCAGGGGGAGCAGGGGGTGAGCAGGGCCCTGTACCCCGCTGTTGTTGGGGTGCAGGATGGGGTGCAAGAGCTGCAGCCCAGGGGTGCCCTCAGTTCTGGCTGTTGCTTTGTTCTTACGAAGCAGGGCTGTGGATCAGCTCACCCTGCTGAGCGTACTTGGGCTCCCTTTGGCTCTGTGGCTGTACAATGTGTCGTTCACAATCAATTAACCTAAAGCTAAAAACCAAAGAATGGGAGGACGTGGAGGTGGAGGAGAAAAAAGAAGATGAAGAGATGGAAGTGGAGGAGGAAGGGGACAAGGTGGAGGACATGATCCTGGGCTGAGGACACCCCCAGCAGGAGGACAGGCAGGTGGTCCCCATGTCCTGCTGCAGGGACAGTGGGTCACCTGGCGCCAGGCTGGGTTGGGTTGGGCTGGGTGTCCCTGCTCAGGACTGCATTGGCCATGGCCTTGCTTTGCTTCCGGGAATGACGGACACCCCGGCCATGGATGTGGAACCTCTATAGACATGTTTTAGATAATGTTCATAATTCTCCTGTAAATATATTTGTATTTATATAGAAGAGTGTAGTTTCTATTAAGAAGATTTTTGTTTTTCTATAGAAGATATATGTATTTCTAAGAAGACTATTCTTTTTATTAGAAGATTGTTCTTTCTATTAAGAAGGTTGTTGTTTTCATCAAGAAGATTATTGTTTTCCTTGGAAGATTGTTGTCGTTTTTAAGAAGATAGTTGTATTTCTTAAGAAGGCTGTTTTTACTAAGACAGACATTTTAATTAAGAAGATTTTTGGTTTTATTTAGAAGATAATTGTTTTTCTTCAGAAGATATTTTTTCTTCTAAAGAAGACTGTTGTTTTGCTAAAGAGTCTTTGAATGGAAATAAATTCGGTATCTATATTTGTAATAGATTGCTGTTTTGTTGTCCTCGTGTCAATGCATTGTGTGGGGGTGCTGGCACTGCCCCCGGGGTGGGGGTCCCTGTGCACAGAGGGGTCCCCCTTGGGAAGGTGCCGGCGCTGGGCACTGCTGTGTCCATGGGCTGGGGCAGAGCGGTGTCCCCAAGAGCAAAGCTGTCCCCAGCACAGAGGGGGCTCTGCCAGGGGCGGCCCCTGCAGCGCTGCCCCCAAAGCAGGCAGGAAACCTCCTGTGCCCTTCCTGCTGCAGCCAAAGGGACTCCTGGGGAGAGCTGGGATCAGGCACCAGGGATGCAAAAGCCCAAGGGATGCCCCAAAGGCCAGGACAGCCTTGGGAATTGGTGGAGGATCTGGGGAGAAGGTTTAGGAGCTGGGGGGGCTGATGTTTAAGGCTTTGGAGCTCCAAGGTCTCCAGGCTTTGCTTCCCATCCTCCTGGCATTGCCCTGGGCCGTTGAAGAGCCCAAAGGCAGGCGAGGCAGTCCCTGCCCTGGCCGGTTCCTGCTGCTGGCAGCGGGCACTGGCCCATGTGCCCACTCGGGGTGAGCCCTGGGGTGGGCAGCGCAGGCTGTGGTGGGGAGGGGGACGGGACATGAGCGTGTCCCACGGGGTGTTCGGGTGTGTGGGTGGTTTTGCAGCAGCAGGGCTGAGCTCTGTGCCTGGCCTGGGCATCCCTGAGCTGAGCATGGGGCCCTGCGGGTGTCCCACTGCATTCCCTGGCTCCGACAAGCTGCTGTAGCTCGACAGCCTGGTCTGAGTGTCCTGAATAAAGAGAAGAGTTTATGAGAAAACAAGTTTAAATGAAGCCTTTTTGTGCTTGGTATAAATGTTGGAAAGATATTCTGAATATGTCTTTTTAACCTGAAAAAGCCAAAATAGTCTTTCAAGCATGGATCTGGGAATGAGGAAACTGGATGGGGAAGCAGATGTTGCCCAGAAGAGGACAATGCCCACCAAGACAGGACTGGACTTTGGTTCTGCCCTCACCCACCAGAAAAAAACTCTGCTGGCTCTGCTGACCCTGTGCCAGGAGGTGATGGGGTCCCTGGGTCTTCTCTCCCTGAAGCCCCCCTGGCTTGGCATGGCTTGGCAGAAGAGGTACCTTCACCATCTCGTGTTTTCTGCTCACAGAGGGGTGTTTGTGAGGGGACATTGGAAAGCAGATTAATGAGCAAGGCATTAAGAATTAAACCAATAAAAATCCTCACCGTAAGTAGGGCTGCTGTCAAGTGGTATTCCCGAGGGAGATAATATCCCTTCCCCCCTCATTTCTGGATAAATCCATTATGATTAATGCTATTACAGTGGGAGCACTATTATTACAAATACACTGGTGATGGCAGAGCTGTAGCATTAATAACCCAGGGTATTACTTAACTAATTAGCTGCTGTTTCAATAGGGCTGTTACCCAGATGCATTAAGCTGAGCTTTGTATTGCAGCGTTCTCTGGGCTGTCTTTGCTGCGAGGAGAAGAAATGAGAAGCATCTCCACCCTTCGGGCCCAAAGCCACCTCCCTGTGGCATCGTCATTGAGTTGAGCTTCCCGTGGCTTGGTGGCACCCATGGAAGCCCTGGGACACTGGTGGTGGAGTTTTGTGGTGCTGGAGAGCAGCAGCAACCAAAGGAGGGAGTGGAACCAGGAGCTGGGATCTCCAGGTGGTCCCCAGCCCTGCAGGGCTGCCCATGCAGGGGACAGGAGAGGCCACTGCAGCCCAGGGGCACCCGGGCCAGCTTCAGAATGGGCTCATCCCTCCTTGCAGCTTTCTGGCTTCAGAGCTTCTCTGAAGGATCTTCCAACACCTTTTTTGCTTCTTTTCATAGAATTATAGAGTTATTTTGGTTGGAAGAGCCCTCTAAGATCAAGTCCAGCTGTTCCCTCAGCACTACCAAGGCCACCGCTGACCCATGTCCCCAAGTGCCACATCCACAGGGCTTTTAAATTCCCCCAGGGATGGGGACTCCACCACCCTGGGCAGCTGTGCCAGGGCTGGACAGCCCTTTCCATGAAGAAATTTTCCCTAATACCCAATCTATAAACCTCTTCTGGTGCCACTTGAGGCCGTTTCCCCATCCTGTTCCTTGGGAGAAGAGACCAAACCCCACCTGGCTCTCCCCTCCTGCAGAAATGCATTAGCAGGAGATCTCCTCACCTGGGGGTTTGGTTTGCCTGCTGCTGGTTGGCACTTCCACACTGGGAACGCTGACTACTGGTGTGTCTGGAGCTTCACCAGGGCTGGCACCTGCTGGAAGAGGACCTGGAAGGAGATAGGTGGGTTGAAAGTGCTCATGATGATGATGCTGCACAGGTCAATGGGATCTTGGGAAAGGCATCTCCTGTTGTCACATTGACTTGGGAGCTGTGGGAAGCCTTAAAGAGTTATTCAACACATCCCATTTCAAATCAGAGGGAAGGCCAGGTGGGGGTGAGGCAGCGACCTGCAAAAAAGCCCCACGATGCTGGGCAGGGAGGTTGGGCAGATGTCTCAGGGTCTGTGTTTAGGCTGAGGGTCTGAAGCTGGGCTGGCACCTCTGCCACCACTGCCCCCTGTGCCACCACTGCCCCCTGTGCCACCACTGCCCCCTGTGCCAGCCCTGCCCCTGCTCCCAGGGACCAGCTTCCTCCCCTGCACAAGCTGTCCCTTTGGGATGGAGTGGGCTCTTCCCCTCCTCCATCCCCCGGCCCCATCCCCTGCTCTCCCTGACACAAACAGAGCCTGATGTGGCCGGAGGGCTCCTTTTCATGCCTTCAAATTAACACCTATTTAAAATGCAGATGGAAATAAATTTTTAATTTCCTTAATTAAAATTATTTCCTCGTTAGATCTGAATAATGGGATTTGAAGAAGAGAAGTAATGGGACGTGTCTGGCTGTTTCAGAGCCAAGGCACTGGTGAGCACAGCAAGAGCCCAGGAGGAGTGGGATGACATCCCATGTGTTTGGGGAGCGAGCCAGAGCTCAGCATCCCTCAGCCCTCCAGTGGGTAAAATTCACCCAAGTGGGGGCTTAAAATGATATCACAACAGCCCCTGGTTGTGCAAGGGTTGAGGATGATGATGGATTGCTGCCACAGCCTCCCCCAAACCCCAAAGTGAGGTACCAAGAGGATGCTGGAGGGGCTGATCAGCTCTTGCTTGAACTGTGGGGGGACCAGAGGAGTCAGGCTCTGGGGTGAACGTGGAGGAAGACCATGCCAGGACCCCAGTGGTGCATGGGGTGAGCTCCCTCCCCATGTGCTGCTTTGCCCCCAAATGTCCCTGCCCCAGGATAACTCTGGATTTTGGGTTCCCTGGTTGGTTTTCTCAGCTTGGCCATTGTGTTGGTGAGATGCAGGAGACCCGTGTGTCGGGGCTCTGATGTACATGGGACTGTGGAAAAAAAGGGAAAATACACGATGATATAAAATGCATTTAATGAGCTCTTGCTGCCCTTACACACCCCAGAGCTGGGTCTCATGGATGGGAGATGCTGCAGTAAAGAGATGGATTAGATCCAGTCAGATCTGCCTGGAAGGCTGTTGAGTGAAAGCACAGACATTCCAACTCTCAATCTCCAAACCCTCCCTGCTGCTCTGTCTGCGTGTCTTATATCCCCTCCCAGCCTCTCCCCTGTGCTGTCTTTGGAAAATTTTTCATGTATTTCTTTAAATGAATAATAATTTACCAATTAAAATGCTGCAGATCAATGGGCTCCTCCTGATGGAGGGGCAGAGCCCCACATGTCCTGCTCCAGAGGATTCATTACCTGCTGTGTTTGCTCCTCTCCCAGCGTTGCTCGTCGGCGCTGCACATGGAATGATTTCTACAGATCCTGCCACTCGTGCCAGTCCAGCCTAGAATAACTCAAAACCAACGGCATAAATCGCTTATTAATTATTACTGAAGTATTTATGCAGCAATGAGGTGCCTTTGTTTGAGTTGTTGGGGATTTTTACCAGCATTTGTTGCATTGGCAAGAAAATTTGGACTGTTCGATGAGTCCTCACTGCAAGAACATCCAAACCACTGGAACCCCCTTTCTCTGCCTGGCTGAGGTTTGGCCAGAGCCTCTTCCTGCAGCCCCTGGCCTGACCACAGTGTATCCACCTGTTCCCTCAGTGACAAGCAGGTATCCTAATTAATCCTCATTTCCAGCAGCAGCCCAGAGGAGCTCCAGGAGGAGCACGACGCCGTTAGATGCAGATGAACTGTGCTTTGGTGGGGATTCAATTACACAGTTTTTCCTCACCGAACAGAATGCATTTGGACGATACAGGAGTTTCAGTGTTAATGAGATGCATTTTCACCGCTGTGAAGTCTGTATTTCTCCGTGCACTTAGTATGCAGGATCCACATTAATTACAGTTTCAGTGGAGAAAAACCCACAGAGTTACTACCTGCATTTTACTCCTGGTAAAAGCAGTTTCCTTGTATTGCTGGGAACATTGTGGATTCAGTTCTAAGCCACATTTTATACCAAACAACTTGATTGTGATAGCAGGGAGAAAACAGCTCTGCTTCCCTTCGGGTGCTCGGTCTGTGCCGTGAAAGGGTCGTTTATAGCAGGGAGATGCATTCAAGGCAGAACATCCTCAGAATAAAAGCGTTTATGGAAGTTGTTTTAAGAGGGTTTTGTAAGACACGTGGGGACTCAGGGCCAAATTAAAGCAGCAGCTGATGCTCTACCACACAAAGGTGCAGGTCCCGCTGGGATGGGGGCCTGTGGCTGGTTGGAGTCCATCTCCACAGGGTAGCACTCGGCACGGGAATCCACAAGTGTTTTATTCCAAGGAATAAGCACATTTGTCCTTGTATTATTTTTTAAAGAGTTTTCAAACTCCCAAACCCTGATATTCCTCCAGCAAGAGTTGTGCGCTGAGGGAGGTCCCCCTGTTCGCTGCAAGCCATGGCAAAAAAAATCACATTTTGGCCACAGATTTTGTCTAGTTCTGTTTCTCTCCTCTGTGCTGTTTATCTGCATCTCCAGAGGGTGGGCCTGGGATGGCAGGAGAGAACTTCCAAGGACCCTTTGGACAATGCTCTCAGGGACAGGCTGGGATTGTTGGGGTGTCTGTGTGTCCTAGTTAAAGCAGCTGGGACCAGTTAACTACTGTGTGGGTGTCACCAGAACTGTGTATTCTACACCCTCTCTGCCATTTATCACAAACTGTTAATGATGCATTCATTGTTTGCAGCAGCTGCCCAGGGCACACGTGACACCCCAGGCTAGGAGCTGGGTACGTGAGAAAACAGAGATAGGAGGGTTCCCTGTCTTCACACCAATGATTCAGGTGTGATAACTCCCCTCCAGGAGTCATCAGCACCTCCACACCCAGCCTGGGGTGTAATGGCTGCTAATGGGCCATCAAGTAGACCAAGATATCCTGTGACTCACTGAGTAAATCACCCATTGTGAAACCCCTCACCCTGGGGGAGGTACTGGGCATTCCCATCTGAACCGAAGCATATCTAATCTTGGGGTTTGGCACCACTAATCAGATGCAGTGGAGGACCAGAACTTCAACAGGACTGCGACCACCATCTTCACCAACAGGTTTTCCTTTTCCTTTTGCTTTGGACTCAGGGGGACCACGTGGTGCTCAGCACAGGGGCTGGTGAGCACCATTCTGTTTGTGCCCCAGGGCGCTGGGCTGTACAACTGGGTTTTGTGGGCTCAACCAATTTTTCCTTTGTATCTACTGTATTTACTGTAATATTTTTATTAAATTGTAGTTCTGACTTCTAATCCCTTTTGAGTTGGGTTCGTTTCTCCTGTCGGGTTTACCTTCAAACCAGCACACTGTGCAGGGACAGGAGTTTGACTCTGTGATCCTTATGGGTCCCTTCCCACTCAGGATATTCTGTGAGGGCAGGGAGCAGCTCCTGTGGGAGGGAGATGTTGGATTTTGGGATGCAGCAGCATGCAGGAGCCCCAGGGCTGCATCCATCTGGGGAGCTCGGAGCAGCTCTGGGGGCACTCCAGGGCTTGGAATCACCACCCTGGGGAGTTTCTACCCTGGTTCTTTGCAGCCATTTCCATTTCTGTGCTGAGGGACTGAAGCAGACAGCTTGGAAACAGGCTCCTCAGGGAAGTGGTGGAGTCACCAACCCTGGAAGTGTTCAAAAAACAAGTAGATGTGGCACTTGGCCATGTGGCTTAATGGGAATGGTGGTGTTCAGCCAAAGGTTGGCCTTGATCATCTTGGAGGTTGTTTCCAACCTTAATGAATCTGCGTTTCTGTGGAAAGCTGAGCAGTTGTGAGCTGGGTGAGGCGTATGTTTGATGAGGAGTGAGCAGGCAATGGCACTGCAGAGATATTTCATAATATGTGGAAGAAATGTGTTGTAGCACGTCGTACAAATCACTCTGTGACCCTCATTTAACGCCGATGCCTCATCTGTTAATAGCTGGAAATCATTTGTATCCTTCTTCAGTGCATCCTGGCAAATGGCATTTAAAAATAAACCCAATTATTTCTTTTAATAATTCATGTCTTTATTCAAGTATTTACACATCTCCCCTTGTTTAAAGCTCTCCTCCCTCGCAGGACTTGAAACTCTCTGAATATTTGGTGTTGTTAAAAATGGAATATCAAGCACAAAGTCTTACTTGGCTTCCCTGAGGAGCAGCTGTGCAGGAGGAGGGGGGGGACATGGGGCCCAGGGAGGGACATGGGGGTCCAGGGCTGCTGGGGCAAAGGGGCTTTTGGAAATGGGTTTGTGTGGGATACTGGGGCGAGAGATACTTGGTCTCTATGTCAAATTGACTATATTTTGGGAAAACAAAGCAGTGAGAAAGATCTCATTCCACTTTTTCCTTCGTTCCTTTGGAAACTAATGCAGCTCTATTTCAAAAAAGGCTTCTTTTTTCCCTGCTTTCCCCCCACCCCTATTTGATAGTGCTAGTTAAAGCAAGCTAGGAGCTCAGAGTTCGTGGTGCAGCTCACTGCCTGCTGACAGCTCATAGCAAGAGCTCCTCCAAGGGGACACCACCTTTTTCCAAACTCCTCTGGTGTGGTGGGGGCTTGGGGCAGGTGCCAAGACCTCAAAAATCTGAATCCTTTTGAAAACCAGAGACATTTCAGTCAGCTGAGCCCTGGTGCCTGCACTGCTCAGGCTGCAGCATCAGCGAGCAACAGCTTTTTGCAGTGGGGGCAGCCCCAAGTGCTTCCAAGTGGAAAAATAACGAGAAGATTTCAAAAAAACAGAGGCTCCCTGATTGTTTACTTCCTCCCTGGTTGTAAATGCACCTTGAATTGTGTTTTTTATGGTGTCACCTGCAGCGGCACCAGCTGAAAATGTACTGCTTGGGGGAATTGTAAAGCACAAGTCTCTGGAAATCCTGTGGCTCCAGGAGCCAGGGCTTCCCAAAAGGCAGAGGCAGGAATAAATCCAGAGTGCTGGCCGTGGCACGGATGCACCACACTAGATGGAGCTCCAGGATAGTTGCCTTTCCTCGCCTGCCCAGCTCCTGCTCCTCCCCAGCAGAGGAAGGTGCAGGAAGGGACCTGCTACAGGTGACCTGTGTGGGGACATCACTGATGTAGTAGTTTAGGTTGGCTCCCAGCCAAACCCAACCAACAGCCCAACAGCTTCCCCCCTCCTGAAAGGGAGAGGGAAAAAAAGGAAAAAAAAAAGGCAGTAGCAAAGGGAGATTGCAGCAAAGAATATATTTCTACAGATATATATAATTATATACAATTACACTCTATGTACATATGAGTAGGAACCCCAAGGAATCCCAACCAATCCCAACAGGGAAAAGGGGAATAAAGGAAAGGGAGAAAGGACAAAAAGGGGTAAAACCACAACAGATACACACAATCTGAACTCAGGGATTAGCTTAACAAAATCATCATCATGGCCAGGCTTCATGAACGAAGGTTTAGGAAGGGCTTTCCCCACACTTGCTGCCAGCACTGGTGGCTAAAGAGGCCGATATGAGACAGGCAAGGCCGGTTGTAAAAAGCTTAACAAAATAACCAATGCAATAAAATCTCACCAACTTCCCTTAAGAACAGCAGATTCCTTCTCTCTGGCACAGCCCAGACAGAACTCTCAGATCAGCCTCAGCCCACGAGGATAAGCAAGGCCCAAACTCCGAGTGCTGCTGTGTCCTAGTTATAGTGGCTGGGACCAGTTTATCACTGTGTGAATGTAACTGGAACTGTATTCTATACCCTCTCTGCCATTTATCATGAACTGTTAATGGTGCATTCATTGTTTGCAGCAGCTGCCCAGGACACACCTGACACCTCAGGCTAGGAGCTGGGTGCATGAGAAAACAGAGATAAGAGGGTTCCCTGTCTTCACACCAATGATTCAGGTGTGATAACTCCCCTCTGGGAATCATTAACACCTTCACACCCATCCTGAGGGGTCATGTCTGCTCATGGGCCATCAAGCAGACCAAAATATCCTGTGACTCACTGAGTAAATTGCCCATTGTGAAACCCCTCACCCTGGAGGAGGTACTGGGTGTTCCCATCTGAACCCAAGCATAGATAAGCTTGGGGTCTGGGGACTTGGGGCTCTCACTCACTCGTCAGACTGAGAGGAGGACCAGAACCTCAACAGGACTGCAACTCCCACTCTCAACCAGACTGCTACCACCAACCTTCTGGAAGGAAAACAAGTTTTCCTTTTCTTTCTGCTTTGGACTCAGGGGGACCACGTGGTGCTCAGCACAGGGGCTGGTGAGCACCATTCTGTTTGTGCCCCAGGGGGCTGGGTTGTACAACTGGGTTTTAAGGGCTGAAACCAATTTTCCTTTGTATCAGTGTATCTATTGTAATCTTTTTATTAAATTGTAGTTCTGACTTCTAATCTCTTTTGAGTTTGGTTCATTTCTCCTGCCGGTTTACTTTTAAACCAGCACATGCTGTCTCTGAGCTGATCCCACAGGGAGAAAAGCTGGAGCCCAAGAGAGGGAGGACCTGCCCCTCCCCTATCCTATATACACCTGATCACATAAGGGAATAGGATGGAACACTTCTATAGTTTTTGACCCCAGTTGTTAGGGAAGGCCAAAGGAACAACAAACCTCACGAAGACCTAAAGTTTAAACCACCACAAGTGACTGCCCTGTCCACCCCAGCAAAGCCCTCGGGCTCCATGGTTTGGGCTGACCTTGTTCGATGCCTGCTGGCTGAGGGGGCTCCCAGCACAGTAAAGATCTCCAAAATGTGAAACACCAGCCCCCTCCTTGCCCCTTCCACCAAGCAGCATCCCTTTGGGCAGCCCCAGAGGCAGGACCGTGCCATCCTCCTCGGCCTCAGGGCAGGGAAATGCTGCCAGATCTTGCCCTGCTGTTGGCACAGCCTGAGTATTGGTACAGCAGACGTCTGTCTGTCTGTCTGTCTGAGCAAAACAGGGGCTGCCGAGGGAGTTGTGCAGCTCGTAGATGAGAATCAAAGGAAGGGGAGCTCACTTCAGATCCAGAAATATGGAAACCCTGATTTGTGGAATAACAGCCCCACAACCCAAGAGGTTCCAGAGAGGGGCGTTTATTCAGCGCAGGGGTCCATAGCCCTGCACCCCTGTCTGCGCTCACAGGCTTGTTTGTATGCAATTACAGTGTACATATTCATTATTTTTCTATACATTTGCATTATTTTCTTAGAAAAAGGCAGGGTTATTCTAATCAGTTCCCGGAAATAATTTCCATTTTCTCTGCCCTGAGCCCCTCCTCTCTGAGTTTGCACAGTGATTTCTAGTGGTCTTGGGCAGGGGTCTTCAGGGGTCTTGAGGATGAAGATTGTGGGTCTTCCTCGCTGTGCCCTTTTCAACTTTGGCTCAGAAGGCAGCTGCAACTTGTCTTTTTAGCAGCTCGAACTGTCTAATTAACGAATTTCTGTAGTTATCCTATCTTTTTGACATATTCCTTGACTTTTTGTCTACAGAAACCACTGGGCCGATTAGGAGTGGCCTTGGCTGTCTCTCCCCCACCGTGTGTAGGCTATTTTCATGTCTAAATGATTTAAAACAATCACCAAACATACTTTTTAAGAGATAAATCCCCTTATCAACACCCAGAATTAGTGGGGGGAAAGCAGTAAAAACGGTCCCAAGAGGCATTTACTCGAGGGCAGTGGTTTCACTGCTTCTTTATATAAAACTTGCCAGCGGGTTCTTGGGGTTGGAGTTTTCCTTAAATCTTGGCAGGCAACTGTGAAGGTTTGGTGGTAACTAATAGGAAGTATTGGATTTGGTAATTAAGGGAAAGGGATGAAAATGCACCTGGTGAGTGGCTGTGGTGGAGCTTTTCAACATTTCTGAAGTTCTTGGGTCCTCACTGAGAACCTGCTCTCCAGGCAGGTGGGTTCCCAGGAGGGGTTTTACTAAAAAATCCATTTAGAAACAGTACTAGAACCTCTGGAATGACTCAAAAAATAGACTGTGATAATTTTTTTTAGGTGTTCTGAGTCTAGCGCCACTGAGAGTTTCTGGAAATTGAAGAATTGTGTATTAAATGAAGGTGATGTTTGGATGTACACAGGATCCACAGTTATCTGCTGTTGGAATGGGGCATGTGTGTCTTATTTATGGAGTGTCTGGTGTTCAGGATGGCCCCTAAGTATGAGAGGAGGTCTGGAGAAAGCAGGCTTTGCTCTCCAAGAGATAAACAGGGAATTGAGTCTCAGCCCGGGCTCTGCCTCCAGGTAAGGCTCCAAGTCCAGGTCTGGGGTGGTTTTCTTGGATGAAACACGGCTAATTTCGTGGCCATTTTTTGTGTGCTACTGGAACCTTTCCTGGGAACGTGTGGGCTGGTGAAACCCTAAATGGAGCCCATGCCTTGGCCAAGGATGGGGGAGGAGGGAGCATCTCCTCAGGGTGAGGGCTGGTCCTCACCCAGTGCCTGGCTCTGAGCAGGGCTGGAGTGGTCCTGCTGTGGGTGCTCCCTTTGGGTGCTGCTGGGTTGGAGCCAGTGGGGTTTTTTGGTTTGGACAAACACCAGGTCTGTGCCTGGGTTGGGAGTTTGGTTGAGGTCCTGCTGCTCAGATCATGTCCTGCTGCAGGTGGGGTTGAAGATGGGCTTCCATGAAGAAGGATGAAGAGGGCTGGAGCGCCTCTGCTCTGGAGACAGACTGAGAGAGTGGGGATTGTTCAGCCTGGAGAGGAGAAGGCTCTGGAGAGACCTTAGAGACCCTTCAGTGCCAAAAGGGGGCTTATTGAAAGGAGGGAGAGGGGCTTTACATACAGTCAGACAGCGAAAGGACAAGGGGAAATGGCTTTAAACTGAAAAAGGGCGGACTAGATGACACTAGATTAGGTAGATTTGGATCAGATATCAGGAAGAAGTTCTTCCCTGGGAGGGTGGGCAGGCCCTGGCACAGGTGCCCAGAGAAGCTGTGGCTGCCCCATCCCTGGAAGTGTCCAAGGCCAGGTTGGACGGGGCTTGGAGCAACCTGGCTGGTGGAAGGTGCCCCTGCCCATGGCAAGGGGGTGGAACGAGATGATCTTTCAGGTCCTTTCCAACTCAAATAATTCTGGGATTCCATGATTTTAAGTGTGAACACTTTTGCTTTCAGTGAATATTGAGCTTTTGCAGGCAAATGGATGTGAAGGTCTGTGAGGTCAAGTCCAGCCCTGTGTCCTAAGCCATCCCAGGTTGCTCTGCCCCCTTTCCACCTTTCTCCCTTCAATGTAGTTCTACTTCAGGGTCTTTGTTGCAAAGGAACAGCAACCATCTGCTCAGCCTGCATGAACCTTTGTGTCAATTTTCATTTCCATGTCTTCTGCAATAACAATCCCAGCTGGGAGGATGGAGGACCTTGCAAACGCTGTCTGCCCCACGTTGTTCCATTGTAGCTTCCCAGAGCACTAAAACCTCATAAGCAACCTGGTTTAACAGGATTGCCAGCCCAGTTTCACTCACCAAAGGGGAAGGGATAGTTTTGCGTCTATTTCAGAGGCGCAGACGTGATTTTGATTCTTTTTGCGAGATTAATTGAATCATGACACGTTTTCTGGCTCACCAGCCCCAGAGCTCTGGCTGGAGAAATTCTTTCTCTTCTACTATTTGAAAGCAGATGGCAATTTATTCTGTGGTCATGTTGGAATAACTGTGTGTTTCTGTGCCTCTGTGTATGGATGGACAATGGGGAGCAGTCCATCTTCATGCAATTTTAAGTATCTTGGAGGATCCAAATGCACAACCCTGCACTTGGGGACTTTGTGTAGATTTGTGACCATTTTTAGAGAAGCTGAGGCCATAAAATAGTGACTGGAATTCAGGGGGACATAAATAACATATTTTCATGTGTGGCAGCTATAACCTTGCTAGACTATTTTTTTTGTTATTTAGAGGTAACAAGGACCCATTTGGCTTATTTAATCAATGTGGAAGTTGTAAGACGGGATGGAGGAAGGAGTTCTGTTAACGGAATAAACTGCACAAGACTTGGAAAGCAGCTGAATGTCCTCTGACAGAAAAGAGACTGTTGTTTGTAGGCCTTTCTAGTGGTTTATTTCTGGAGGGGTGGGTGTTCCTACACTCTGAACAAAGCAGGGCTGGTGGGAACAGCATCTCTTTGCCTTCATGGGAATGTGTGACCATATGGGAAGTGATTCCCCAGTTCTGGGGTTCTCTTGTGACTGAAGATCTTGATTTCCATAGTCCTGAGCTACCTCAGAGGGGAAAGCACATGGCAGGTCTAAGATAGGTGCAGCACCAACTCTCCTTCCCCCTCTCCAAGGTCAGCTCTCTATTTTGGGTTTTTAGGGAGTCAAATCATACATACGAATTACTTATTGTACAAAGTTTTCAACTGTCAACAGAGTGATTTGTGAATAAATGTTTTCATTACTTGGCTGGCTCCATGGATGGATGAATAATATCCATCAAATAAATTATTCATCCCTTTCTCTCCTTGCCATCATCAGATAAATTCTTTGTGATTTATATTTGTTCATTATTCATCTGGCTACGAGAAACAGCCATATTAGAGATGGGTTGAGAGCTGAATCTGCTTTATTGAAGCCTACAATGAAGCTCTGGTTGAGATTGGAGGCTGCACCGACACAAACCTCAGCCCGTGTAGCTCCAGTGCCCTCTGAGCTGGGGTGAGGAGAGTCCCCAAGTGATGAGCTGAGGGCAAAGCCACGTTCTGCTTTGAAACCTCATCCCCAGTTTCTGACCCTCCTCTGCTACGTCAGGGCTGCCTTGGGCTACTTCTTGCCTTAGGATGGCTGAGGAGTTGTGTCCTTTGGCCAGGGCACAGCTACAGCAACAGTCATGTGCTCTCAGAGGGTGTCATTCCTGAGAGATATCTGGGGTATTTAACGGTGGAGAGGAGGAGGATTGTCAGTCTTTAAAGCAGTTTTTGCAGTATTTTCCAGAAGATGGGGGGGTTTGAGGTTGCAGCCCGCCCTTCCTTCCTTTCCCAAGCTCCCTCTTTCCCTCTTCCTCAGGCTGCTTTAGCCCCTGGCACATGCCAGGAGACTGACCAGCCTCCTGCAAAACACTCCAGCAACTGGGATGTGGGAAGAGCTTCCAGCAATGCCAGAGGAGGAATGGAGTGGGAAAGGACTTAGTTTGGCTGCTCTACCAAAAAAACCCAAACCAAACCAAACCAACCAACCAACCAAACAAAAAACCAAAAACACCCCCCCCCAAAAAAAAAACCAGGGCAAAGAAAACAATCACACAGAAGCTGAGGGAAGGCACAGAGATATCTGCTGTTCCTGCTCAGAAGTGACCTGATTTATTCATCTGATTTTCAAGTGTTTTGCTGTTTCACAGCCTGGTGACTGAGCCAGTTTTGCTTTTTTGCATTATTCCAGTTCTCAAAAGTGCATCTCTGGTTATTTTCTTTTTAAGCTGCTGGGAAAAGCATCTTTCAATTGCTCTCCCATGACTTAAAAAAAAAATAAAAAAAAAATTAAAAGACAATACGTTCTTCAAATAATTTTCCCTCTCAAACAGTTCAGACAGACAGAAAATATTGAAAGTTTCATATTTAAATAGTGAAGAGCTGGGAGAGTTACCTGTGTGTGAAAGCCAGAGGTGATACCAGAGCTTGTCTGTACCCTTGGCTGAGTGTGCTGTGCCAGGCACCCGCTGGCCACACCTGGCTGATCTACGTGAGGTGTTTGCAGGCAGCCCTGGCACACCAGAAAACCTTTGATTCTTTTTCATTCACAGCATCAAATACAGACAGAAGCACCGGGATGCAGCTGGAGAGAAGGAATGCCTACTGAGGGAAAAGACCTGTGACTGAGTGGATGAAGAGAAGTGGCTCCGGGGTGACCTTCCCAGTGTTTCCCAGCCCACCTTGGTCCTGGTTTGCTCAGAGGGGCTGGAGAGACCCGGGATGAACCCACAGCTCCTGTCATTGCCAGGGCACCCCACAGCAATGCCCTCCACCAGCTTTGGGGCTGACACGGTGTTGGGACATTTCTTGCAGAAAATGGACATGTGAGCGACCTCAGTGCTTTAGATGCAGTGATGCTGCGAGGCCTTGAAGACTGCAGTGAGAAACTACTTTTAAGAAGCCTCTGTGGAGATCAACAGGGAGAAGAATGTAAACTTAGAGAAGCTGCAGCAGAAGGTTGAAAAACATCAACCACAGAGAGAGATCATGAGGACTTTATTTGACACCAATAGAGTTGTGTGTTATTGGCATTAACCAGTCACAGGGTGGTTTGCAGTGTGTGTGCAGTGTGTGAGCTCTCTGGGTTATTTAAGGGGCATTTTCACAACAATAAACGGCATTCCCTTGATCATATTGGCCAGTTTGTGGTGTCCATAAGCTTCCCTCGCAATGCCACGGGCAGGGTCCTCTTGAATGAAGCCCCTCAGCTGCTGCAATCCATGTGCAAGGAAGAGAAGGTGGCAGCACGCAGGGGACCTTCCTGCCTGGAGGACGTATTGGAGTATAATTTGTGGAGTGATTGATCTATTTTATTTTTAATAGTATTTTCCCCTCTTGCCTGCTGCCTGGTCTAAGGGACGCATCGATCTTTGAGCCCTTTCCAGCTCGGGGATGTATTTCAGCAGGGATGGTTTGCCTTGCCCACCTGGCTGGGCGTGGGCAGGGGAAGGAGCAGTTTGCTCTGCGGAGTGGGGCCAAAGGGAGGTGTCTTTGCCATGTTTTGGTTGCCTTTGGCCTTGGCACTCAGGGTGCCAGGGGGTGCAGGAGCCCTTACCCAGCTCGCTGGGTGACCCTAATGACTGATCCCATGAAAGCTGGGGCTGTGGAGGCTGTGAGACACTTTTGCATGAAATTAAACCTATTTCAGTCTCCTTTTCAAAGCTCAACAGGTATAGGGAGTAATCGCAGAGGACAGGGGTGTCCTGAGCATCAGCCACAGCGCTCACCTCCTGCTTGGGCTTCCTCAGGCTGGCTTTTCTGGTGTAAATGGGGAAAATGGCTTGTTTGGGTGTTTTTCCTCCTGGTTGTGGGATAGAAAGATCTTTGATGCCGAGAACTTGGTGTTATGTATAAGATTGAGGGGGTCAGGAGGATCCCACAGGCTGGTGTGTGTCCAGAGTGTCCACCCCACCAGCTGTGGAGCCAAGACAGACCTGGGGTGAGTGATTGGAGTCCAGGCTCTGTTCAGGCTGCCTCTCTGGTGCCCAAAATAAACTTAACACCCGGGATCTGTGAAGGTTTCGACTCATCCCTGCTCTTCCCAGAGCCCTACAGAGAGCAGAGATGTGTTGGAAGGGATGGAAAGCACAGGAGAAACCAACACTGGCCAAGTTTGAGGCACCCGATGTGAGCACCCGCTCACGGAATCACAGAATCATTTTGGTTGGAAAAGACCTCCAAGCCCATCAAATCCACCCTGTGCCCGATGCCCACCTTGTCCCCCAGCCCAGAGCCCTGAGTGCCACGTCCTTGGGTACCTCCAGGGATGGGGACTCCAAATCCCGCTGGGCAGCCCCTTCCTACGCTTAAAAAACACTTTGGTGAAGAAATTCCGGCTGCTCTCCAACCTGACCCGCCCCTGGCACAACTTGGGGCTGTTTCTCCTTGTCCTGTCCCTGTCCCCAGGAGCAGAGCCCAACAACCCCCGGCTCCCCCCTCCCATCAGGGAGTTGCAGAGACCCAGAAGGTCTCCCCCGAGCCTCCTTTTCTCCAGGCTGAGCCCCCCCAGCTCCCTCAGCCCCCCCTGCTGCTCCAGCCCCTTCCCCAGCTCCCTTCGCTGAGGCTGCTCATGGAAAACCAGAATTTCCCTCAGGCTACAAGGAACCCTTTCCACGCAGAGCCCCCTGGGTGCAGGTGCAGTTTTGCCTGAGATGCTTTGTCATTTTTCTTTCGGTAACAAGAGAACCAGGAGGTTTCTGCTGAGACTTCCCCATCATGTGCAGCCCCAGTGGATCCAGCTCAGCTGCTGGAGCTTCCAGGAACAGTTTTTTCCAAGGCTTATTTCACCCAGAATATTCTGTGGCTCCCTTCAAATTAAAAATAAAAGAGCTGGGTAAAAGAAATTGTATTTAATATCAACTTATTATTCCAATGATATTGCACAGATGGTATTCTGGATTTTCATGTTTTATTCAAGAAACCTTTTGCTTCGTGATAATGTAACTGAAACTGAGGTAGAGTTCAGCAGCCTTGCCTCAGCATTTAGGACAAGCCTAGTGCAGAGCTCAGGGGGCCTGGGCTCTGCTCTCTGGTTTTTGGTGAGGCCAGTTCTGGTCCTGGGTGGGCAATAGGAAATGAGGAGATGCCCAGCTGGACTCACAGGTAGGAATGAAGTTGGATGGTGGAAGACAGCCTAATAGACAGCAAATGATAAGCAGCCTGATATAAAGGGGAAAGAAAGATGTAAAGCTGTATTTCTTGGAGATCAAGCAGTTTCTCTGGGAAGGGCGAGTGGTTGGCTCAGTAGACATCAGGAGAAGGCTCTGGGGAAACCTGAGAGCCCCTTCCAGGGCCTGAAGGGGCTCCAAGAGAGCTGGAGAGGGAGCTGGGATAAGGGTGAGTGACAGGAGAAGGGGAATGGCTTCACAGTGACAAAAGTAGGTTTAGATTAGCTGTCAGGGAGAAATTCTTCCCTGTGAGGGTGGGCAGGCCCTGGCACAGGGTGCCCAGAGAAGCTGTGGCTGCCCCTGGATCCCTGGAAGTGTCCAAGGCCAGGTTGGATGGGGCTTGGAGCAACCTGGGCTGGTGGGAGGTGTCCCTGCCCATGGCAGGGCGAGGAAGGAGATGAGCTTTAAGGTCTCTTCCACCCCAAGCCAGTCTGGGACTCCTTTTCAGCAACAGTTACAGTCAGTGTTGCTTTTTATGTGGAGACCAAGTGGATGGATTTCTATCTCTTTCCTTCTCTGTGACATGGCATCCCTAAAAAGAGGTGTCTTGGAGGCTCCTGGTGGCCCTGAGGTCCAAGAGAAGGTCCCGTCACCCCTTTTCTCTGGGGACACCCCATGAGCCTCTGCCCTGGTGCTGCCCCCTGTTTTCTGAGCCTCCTTCACCCACCACTGAGGATCCCTGAAGAGCTACTTAGGAGGGGCAGTTCTACTGAAGAGCCCCAGCTAAACTTCCTGGGAGCATTCCAGGCAGGTTCCACAGGGTGCCATTCCCAAATGCCCGCTGTAGCCTGTGGCTGGTGCTGAGCAGCAGAGGAGCTGTGTGGCTGGGCTGGACCCTGTCCCAGCTCCCTGTTCCAGCTCCACCATGCACTGCTGAGCTTCCTGCCTTGGAATATTCCGGTCCCTCTTGCTGGGTGATCCCATTCTGCTCCCAGCCTTGCCAGTCATCCCACTGTCCGGAGCAATGCCAGACTTTGCCCAAATCCTTTTGTTTAATGAACCAGCACCACCCGGATTTCACAAGTACCCTGGAAATCCTTCCTGTGACTTCTGCTTCCATGGCTGTGTTTTGTCTTTGGGTGACCCTGTGGACACTGGTCAGCCTTGATCTGAAGACTCTGAGTGTGGGACGTGTCCATACACACAGGGAGGGTCTTCCAGTGCCAGTTTCTGGTGGAGATGGGATTGGCTGCCAAACATTTCTCTGCACTGCCAGAAAGTGCTTCTATTTTGGACAGGAGTGAGTTGCAACTTCCAAGTGGGCAAAGAAATGATTTGGGTCCAGAACAGGTCACATTTGAACCATCCAACAAGAGCAGGTAAAGCTGCCTCCTGCCCATGGCTGACACTGTCCCCAGTACCAGGGAAGAGTCTCCTACCATGTTGTCTCCTGCAGGGCAGGAGAGTTGTTGGGTGGCAAGTCTTCAAGGCATGTTGGACAGGAGGTGTGGGGTCACAAACTCTGCTGGACAGGACAGAGTCCAGGAAGGGCCCTTCTGCTGAGGGGGTCAGTAGGAGACAGCCAAGGAGGCTGGATAGAAAACCAAACTTCACTTCTCCCCCAACAAAGCCCTTCACACACGGCCAGGGGGTCTTGGGAAGCACAGACAGGCTGCCCGGGTGGGCTCAGGTGGGCTGAGCTTGGTGTCTCCTGCTGCCACCTCTTGCCTGGGGCTGGGAAGCACCTCCCAGGTGAGCAGCCGGGCTCTAACCCTGCTCCAGCCACAGGAATGACCTGCTCACCTACATCAAACCACCCCAGGAGCCTTCCAGCACCGTTCCAGCTCCTTCCAGAGCCGGGGATGTGATGTTGTGATGCGCTGCTGGCGGGTGGGAATTTGCACCTCCTGGGAGGAGTGTGGGACACTAATTTCCACCCCTCATCAGAGGTGACCTGCAGGTGCCCATCTGTCCAAACCCTGAATGAACATCCCATGAACATGCGTGTCTGATGAGTGCCTGACAAACCCCAGGAGTTTAACGGGAGTGGCTCGTGGTCCTGTTGGGTCTCCAGAGCTTAGACACCATTGGATAAGTGTTAAGAGATTCAGTGAGCAAAGTGTTTCCAGACTCCTCTGGGCACTATTGAACATGACGAGCTAAGACTCCATTTTCATGGCTCAATTATCCTGTTCATGCCCTTTCTCTCATCATTCCCAGCTGTTTTTAATACTCCCACGTTGTATATTCAATTTGGGATCTTGTTCCAGAGACACAGGGTGGGAAGAAAAGTTGTGGGGTTGCTTTTTTGTTGTTTAGAAAAAAAAATAATTGGAAATAAACTTGTCTGGTGAGGCAGACACGGTGGTGGCACTGTATTCATTTGCATCAATCCAACAGGAGGGTCAGTTATCTGGGAATATGGGAGCAGGGATGGCATCAGCCCCCAGAGAGCCCTTTGTGCTGACACCGCACCTGATTCCTGTGCATGGGCTGAACTTGAGTGTGATCTGTTCAGCCAGAGCATTTCAACAGGTTTTGTTCCTCCTGTGGTGTTGGGGAGCACCTCAGCTTCGGTCTCACCTGCTGGATCAATGGTCCAAAGTATGGAAGGGGGATGTGTTGGGGTAACAGCAGAAGGCAGCAGGGTGAGCTGGGATAGGGACCTGCACCCTGTGGCCCTGCTCCTCCTCAGGGTGGGACTGGCATCTGGAGGCCAACCCTGGGGTTGTTTGGGGGCCAGCTGTGGATGTAACCCTCCAAACTCTATAGGCACAAGACCATAACTCACCAGAGCCACAGTTACCCTCTTGGGTCAACTCACGTCACCCTTTCTGGCTGTGAAGGTCCATTTTTGCTGCTGATCCCGTCCCATAGGACAAAATACTCCTGTTTCCAGAGTCTGTTTAATTTGTGTTTTTCATGCATGTCTAAGCAGTAGTTTTCACCTTTCTGAGTACAGAGCAGAGCACTTGAATGTCAGACATGCCAGCGTTGCGTGTGTCTGTTTAAGGCATTTTCTCTAATCACTGCCTGCCTTTTCTGCTGCTGCTGCAAAACTCGTCTGCTCCTCTAACCACAGAAAAACCAACTCCCAAAAACCCTGAAGAGCAAACAAGAATTAAGTAATGCCCTGCCTTTTCTTCTGTGCTCTTTCCTCATTTCACCACTCTGAGTGACAGGGAAAGGTCTGGTGAAAGCCCTGGAGCCAACTCTGCCATAGGAGGAGCAACCGCGTGGAGTCATTTTCCTAAAGTCTATTGATCCACGAGCTACGAAGTGTGTGTAGGAGCAAGATTGGGATGTAATCCTTATTTAAGCCCCCAGCAATGCCAGCAGTAAATTACTTGTTGAGGGTTTTACTGATGCTTTGACACAGATGGTCAAACTGAGGTTGTATCCAGTCCACGCCCACCACCACCTTCTTCCAAGCTGGTGACTTAACTGGGAATCTCTGCCTTGGATTTGACCTCTTGTTGCCTTCAGCTAATGAATCCCCTTGTGTGCTGAGCTCAGCTTGCCCCTGGCAGCCATCTGAAGCTCAGGCATCTCCTTAGAGCAATTTTTGTTATTAAAAAGTATTTTTTATTTTTGGCCAAGGCAGTGGAGCCAGGGGGTCAGCCCAGGAGGCAGCAGGTCTGATTTGGAGTTTGGTATCTAAAGAGAAGGGTGGGTTTGGGGGGCATTGTCTGCACAGCCCCTGGAAGCTCATGGTGACTGGGCACAGAGGGGAGATCTCCTGCATCATCCAACTTTATGTGTCTCCAGTGCAAACAGCTGTGTCTGAGGCTTCCCTTGAGGAGCTGAGAGAGAAAAATTAATTTTTCTGGAGTGCTGTTTGCCACCTTGGATTTAGATATTTGAAATGTGTCCTGGAGAAGACTTTTTTTAAACATGAAACCTTCAAAAGGAGTTTGAGTGGCTAGTTTGGAAGGAGACATCAGGTCTGTTAATATCTAAATTTACTCAGATTTACATGTGTTTCTTCTCTAATTTTGACTCATCTCCCTCCTCCAGGTACATCCACCTAGCTAAACAGACCCAAGTTTTCTGCTCTTTCTTCTCCTCTTTCCTCCAGTCCCAACATGATGTGAAACACTATTTTAAAGCAATGTTTTACTCTGTAAACCAACTTATTGCCCTGTTCTCCATTCACTTTCAATTTTATGCAACTTTCTTCACTGGAAAAGGCCCGACGATCCCAAGAAATAATTGGCAAGCTTGTTAGACTAATGGGATTTTTATTTCCAAGGCTATAGATCAAACAAGTATGCCTGACAACTCATTATACATGCAGGGCGCACTAAATAATTATTCCTGCCCGTGAAAGTGCTGGAGGAGAGACTCTGATAAGGTGTAGCTTTAAAAAAAACCCTGCTTGATTTATCATTTATAAAGCAAAGTTTGTATTGGATGCACTAGTTAAGTATTCAGTGAGCAGCTGGTCCCTTGGCTGGCCAGGGTGCAGAGGGAAAGCCTGGCAAGAACGGTGCCCTTGCTTGTTTAACTTTATTTTTGGTCTGGGTCAGAACAACGTGCCTCTGCCTGAGTTCACCTCCTCGTTAGGAGATGTTGCTGGGATCAGCTTCTTCCAGGTGGTGAAAGGGGATGGTGTCCCAGCTCCCTGTTCTCCAGGTGTTCACCCTCCTCCCCCTCTGCTCCCAAACCTGGGGAAGCAAAGGAGACCTCCATGTGCAGCCAGGAGAGAAGTGTTTGCCCAGTCCAGGATGGGATCACTCTGGGATCAGGCAGGAGGAGTTTTGTTTCATTAGTTTTGCCCCCCATCAGAAGCTGAACTTGATGCTCTGGCTCTTTCCAGTCAAACATCTCCTGACCCTCGTGGAGTTACACACACAGGGTCTTGAACTTGGGTTTTCCAGGCTGAGATCTGAATCATTCATTCATTTTCCGCACGAGCTATTAATTTTATAAGCGATTGAATCGCTATTCAGCTCCTGACAGGAAAACCAGTGCTCTCAGCAGCTGTGCTCTTGCCAGGGGCCACCTGGAGCAGCCCATGGATGCTCAGCTTGGAGCTGTCCCCCAGCTGTGGGCTCTTCCACTGGAGCTCCTCATGGTGAAATGAGCCTTGGCATTAAAGCTAATATTTGTTAAGTAACATTTGTGATGCACCTCCAGGTTCCAAGCACTAACTTGAGACTGGGCACAGATGTCTAGTGAGGGGCTGCAGGTAGGAAAAGCTTCAGCTTGGCTGCTGGGTGACCTGGCAGGTCCTGCTGCCCCCCCTCCATTACACCATGTTGAAGATACCACCTGTGCTAACTATATATTATACAAAATGCACCAGACTGATGTTATAATCACTGTCTGTCCCTGAACTGTCAGTTTGAAGTCCGCAATGCTTTCAGTACCTTATTTACAGCCTGGCTAAGGCACACTGCCATCTGATGGGATGTCTCCTGGCTGAGCCATAGGGAAGGCAATGTCACCGTGAGCATCCCACCCGGGATGGAGCTTCTCCTGACTGTCACTCAGTTCAAGAAAGATATTGAGGTGCTGGAGCAGGTCCAGAGAAGAGCAACAAGGCTGGAGAAGGGGCTGGAATACAAGTCCTATGGGGAGAGNTTAAGTTGGATATTAGAAAAAAATTGTTTACAGAGAGAGTGCTCAGGCATTGGAATGGCCTGCCCAGAGAGGGGGTGGATTCACCGTCCCTGGAGGTTTTTAAACTGAGATTGGATGTGGGACTGGAGTTGGACCAAGGGTTGGACTTGATGATCTCGGAGGTCTTTTCCAACCCAATCAATTCTATGATTCTGTGATTCAGGGTGCCACTGTGTGCTGGTTCAGCGGTGCTCAGGTTGACTTTCTTCCCAGGGGCTGGTGTGGGGCTGCATTTTGGATTTGTGCTGAACACAAGGTGGATAATACAGATATTTCTGTTATTGCTGGGCAGGGCTTGCACAGAGCCAAGGCCTTTCCTGCTCCTCATACAGCCACGCTGGCAAGGAATTGGGGCTGTATGGGAGGTTGGGAGGAGACACAGCCAGGACAGGGGACCCCAGCTGACCAAAGGGATATTCCAGACCAGTATATAAAGTGGGGGGAAGAAGGAGGAAGGAGAGGTCTGGAGTGATGGCATTTTTCTTCCCAAGTAACCACTGATGAGGTCCCCCCTCTACTGGAGGTGCTGAACACCATGGGAAGCTATGGAAGAACGCTGGGCCACAGACATCTTCAGCCTCAACAGGATGTGACTGTAGGCCTGGGAAAGCTGCAGAAAACACCTCCTGTGTCCTTGGGCCAGGCCTGGGAAAGCAGAATGAGTAGAAGAAAACAACCAAGAATAGCAAGAGTGTGTTTTGAGATTTGCCAGCATGAGGAGAGGTGATGTCCACCTGTGAGAAGATGGACTAAGACTGATGGACAAGAACACCCAGCCAATGATGGGTAGCAGAGACACTTACGGACAGTAGTAGAATAGTATAAAAGATTAGCTGTGTGTGAATAAAGTGGTTTTGGCTTTTGCTTTTGCCTTTTACTTTTCCTGACAAAGTCTTGAGCCTGCCTGTGTGTTTATTTGACCATCGCAAAAGGAAGCAATTATTCATTTTGCTTTGCTTGTGTGGCTTTTGCTTTCCCCGTTAAATTGTCCTCATCTCAACCAGGGGATGCTCCACCTTTTACCTTCCCAGTTCTCTCCCCAGTCCTACTGGTGGGGGAGTGAAGGAGCAGCTGCTGGGGCTTGGCTGGGCTGACACCACGACAGGGAGTGGGTTTGAGGGATGAGTTCACGTCATGGTGTGCTGAGTGAAGGGCACAGTTGGGGCTGGGAGGTGCCTGCTGGCACCAGGGCAGTGGCTGCACCCACCCATTGAGGAAACACACTCGCCATCTCCCCATGGAGACCTTTAGGCTCCTGTTTCTGCTCAATATTTGTGAACATCCTGCTGGGCAAACCATCCAGGGCAGGTCTGCAAAAGGCCACAGCAACACCTTTGAGGAACACACAGGTTTTTAACAAGTTGCACACAATTACTCTGCATGTGTGTACGAAACAAGCAATTGAGCATGCTAATGAGCAGCAACATTAATTATTGGCCAATTCCCTCCAGTTGCTTCTAACCTCTGGTCACAGCTGCAAAACCAGCTCACATTTTGCAACAACTGCATTTAGAGGCTCAGAACATCCCTGTCCTTTCATTTCCTGCGTAAAACTGGGATGAAAATATGTAGCTCCACAGGGAAATTGAAAACCTTAATTAATTAGCCAACAAGTGATGTGAAATTCTCGTCTGCAACGTGCTGTGTGAGTGTGAAGTGCCATTGACGATGCTTGAAGTTGGGTGTTGATTTTTCCATACGGTGCTTTATAAAGGAGCCTGATCTCATGGAAACACAGATTCGGTTTGGATTGGGAGGGATCTAAAAGACCATCTTATTCCACCCCCTGCCATGGGCAGGGACACCTTCCACCAGCCCAGGTTGCTCCAAGCCCCGTCCAACCTGGCCTTGGACAATCCCAGGGATGGGGCAGCCACAGCTTCTCTGGGCACCCTGTGCCAGGGCTGCCCACCCTCACAGGGAATAATTAACATGGTTAAGATAATTAGCACAGTTCCTTCTGCAGGTCCAATAATGCAGAGCATCTCCATAGCTCTAGCTGCTGAATTTCAACACTGAAACCTCAAACAAAACCCAGAAGAAATGGAGCTCGGACTGGCCAGGAGGAATGTTTCCTTTCCTGCTGCCAATTTTTGGGCACTATTACACCACAGTGTGTTAGTAGAATTAAATATCTGTTTGAACTTTGCTTCTCGTGTAGTTATGGGTGACATATTAATTTTAATATTGTTTATTCTCTAACTTTCAATAATTCATTGAGATGTGTTCGTATCAGTAACTAAAACATGTAAAGGAAGAAACAGAGCTCACATAAATTATTCCATGGTATTCATTATTTATTTGACCATTTATAGCTGTGCAAAATTTACTGAGAAAATATGTACATTAATTAGCATGTACATTACAATTTCATTAGTGCACCTTTTCAATGAGTAAAGATACTCAGATTTGGGTATGTGAGCAGCTAGAAAGGTCTTGCTTGTGTCTTTTAAATTATTTAAATTTAACAAGGAGGTCTGTGATTGAGATCCAGGAGGAGCTGCTTGTGGGAAGCCTGTCTGCTGGCCTGCACATCCAACGGTTTTATCCGAAGCTGCCAAGATTCCTGAGCCAAACTGAGGGACGGGTGTTTGGCTGTGTTCTACAAGCACTGATAAGTTTGAGTTAGAGCAAGGAGCAGGAAAAAAATCCAATATTTAAGACCCTCTGCTTTCATTTCCTATAGTTGAGGGCAGTGCCGTTGGCACCGTGGTCCCATTGCACTTTGCTTGGCTGGTGCATCCTGGTGGATGAGGCTCAGGACAAAGCCCTGGAGAAGACCATCAGAGGGGTCCTGAGGGCATCACAGATCTCTTTTACCAGCCCCACAGACCCCAGCTGAGGCTGCTGTAAAGTCACTCCCATTCCAACAGTGTCTCCGAAAAAGGTCCTGTGTGCATCAGTGCTGACGCTGACACCATGGAGAGGATTTTCTCTGTGCCAAGTGGATTACAAAAAAAACACAAACCAAACACCAACCCAACCAACCAACCCACAAATTCTTTGTAGCCTGGAAGGGAAAAAAACCATTTTTAATCAATGCCTTGAAACTGATGCCTGCTCACCTTCATTGACATCATCAACAATTCCACTGGAGGATGCAGCGGGAAATTTTCACATGAGTAAAGTCTACCCAGTGCAGAAAGGCTGAGCTCCACCTCTGTAATTTAATGGTTCAGCTCACCCACGAAAGCTGTCATTTGGGGGTTTAATTATTAAGCACAAATTAGATTTCAGCTATTGGAACAATGAGCTCCCTCCCTCTGCAGATTCCGGCTGAGGGCTTCCTGCTGGGGAATGCTGGAGAGGATTTTGGCATGTCCACTTGAAATACATGACCCATGGGGGCCTCACTGCTGGGAGTATGTTCAGAAAACACTGTGGCTTGGATAATGAACTATTCAGGAGGCACAACTCATTTTGGGAGTCCCATTCGTGCCCTCTTCTGGTTGTGAATTACTCAGGGTGAAATCTGGCTGTCAGCTTTCTCATGGCGAGCTCCTGGTCAAGAAGCCTGTGGAGTTCCTGGTCAATGAGCTGTTGCTGGAATTAAAGAATGCTCCACGTCATGGTGGTGGTGATTCTTCTTCCCCCAGCAGGAGCTCTGTCTGACCATGACTTGTAGTGGGAAATGGGGGTGCTGCTGTCTGGATGAGACTCATCCCAGTTGGTCCCCAGCAGGCAGATGAAGAAAGGCTTGGGAGAAGAAAAAACCCTTCCAAAAGTTCCTCTGTCTCTCCAACCAGCCACAACCCCACCAAACATGCTTGGGAGCTTTCCTAGTTCTGGAATTACCAGCCACAAACCACTTTGAGGTGTTTTGGGTCTGGCCATGGGAGCAGCCAGAGGGTGGAGCAGATGAAAGGACACCCAGGTTTTGGGAATCAGAGTAGGAGAAATCAACCATCTGAGTCCTGGAATGCTGAGGAGAGCTGCCTGATCTCCTGCCTCTCAGACACTGGCCAAGAGCCATGGGGCTCTGGAGCATCCTTCCATGGACTGCCCGGGCTTGGGAAGTCCATGGCTCTGTCCCATAGGGAGGTAAAGACCAGCACCTGGACAGCCTTCCCCAAACACTTGTATTCAGGGCTCTTAGGAGCTTATTTCCCAACAAAGACCGAGGCAGGGCTGCAGTTTGGGCATTTTGTTTTGTCTTTACAGCTCAGCTGCCGAGATGCAACGAATAAATCGGTTTGGGTCGGCACAAAATACATTTGTTCTCTGTGCGGTGAAACTCCGGCAGAATTCCCGTTTGACTCAACCATCTGCCCTCCTGCCAGTGCCTGATACCACATGGAGCCAAAGGCGAGACCCACAGGGCTGCCAGGAAGGGGCTCTGCTCTTCCTCCCTGTCCTCTTCATCATCCTCACGGGGAACTTGAAGGCTGGGGCACTTCACTGGGGTAGGGACACCCGGGCTCAGCCCTGCCTGCTTTGCTGGGTGCTGGGGCTGGGCACTGCCCTGTTGGGGCAGGGTGGCATCTGCAGGTGCTTCATGGGTGCAGCTGGTACGTGTGTCCCACTGGTACGTGTGTCCCACTGCACCGTCTGACTCGGCTGCTGAGCTGCATAAAAGGCCACTCCCCACTCCTCTTGCCTAATAACGATGCTGCCCTCGCAGAGATGCACCCCAGAGGATCCCGTTGCTTCCTGGCACACGGTGGAGGGGATGGCAGTACCCTCAAGGAAAGAGGGGATGAAACTGAGTCTGTCTCACCCGTGTCCTCGGAGCAAAATTCTTGATGACATTATTCTGCGTATTCCCAAGTTCATGTCCAGAGCTGGGGCTGAGTTTGAAAAATGTGGATTTACTTTTTTACGGAGGGGCATTTATTTTTTCACAGCAGAGGGACTCTCTTGAGTCTCCTGCCTCAGACAGAGTTTGAAAAATATGGTCCTTGTCTTTCAAAAATGTTCTGGGGAGCTACTGGAAGGTTTCAGATGAGGGCCATGATTACGCTCTGGAGGTTGTCATGGGGAAGGCTGCAGCTCAGTCCTCCTCTGGTCTTTTTCCTGGAGCTGGCATGAAAATGGATTATTTTCAACCATCTCTCTGTCTTGCTGTCCCATTTGTCAGGTTCCTGCAGTCACATTCCCTGCTTGATGTTTTCATAAACTGTGCTTCTTTTCCTTGGGTTCTGGTGATTAATTGTAATGACAGGTGGAAATATTCCCAAATAAATCCATTTTCATGGCTCTCCGCAAAGTCCACTCTGAGAACCCTCTGCAGATTTAAAGTTTGGAGAGGGGTGGGGAAGCACAAGATGTACATCAGAGCAGCAGTCCTGTGGTGTCCCTTCGTGCTGCAGTTGTTTGGGTAGGGACTAAGGAGCAAATAATTATTATTCAGCCCAGGAAACTGAAGGAAAATAAGCAGGAATCATAGAAATGTTTAGTTTGGAAAGGACTTCTAAGACCATTTACCCAGCACTGCCAAGCTCACCACTAACCCCCAGGAGGGGCTCCATAGACAGGCAGGTGCCAACATCAACTCCAGGGAGGAGGCCAAGTCCAGAACTGCTCAGGGTTATCATTTCCAATGACTCCCCCACATCCCTGCGTTCTTTATAAAGTCTTTCCAGTGCCAAGACTGTTCTTTCCTCTGGAAATGAGCCTTTCCAGCCCCGAAACTGCCTCTCCGCTGAAGGCAGCCCAACGATGAGCTGCTGTGTGATTACACAGCCCACCCCTTTGCCACCAGCAGTGTCCTCCCTGCACCCCCTTGGAGGTACCTGTGGCCCCTTGGCTTGGGTTTCTGTGTCCATGAGAAGCTCTGGCTGCGTCCTTGGACGCTGCACCCGATGGTCTGAGGAGTCTTTTCCAACCTAAATGAGCTGCAGTGAGCAGAGCAAAGGGTGAACACGAGCTCCAGGGATCCCTTTTTTCCTGCAGGGAGATACAGGTGGGCAGGTCCTTGTGCTGAAATGCCCTTCAGCCCAGCTCCTGAGGCACTGCTGCTGAGCTGGGACCAGCTTGGTTTTCTCTCTGCGTGTGAAAGGTAGGATAAAACCAGGACAAAACAACAAAGAAAGAGGGAGAGCCTACATTTGAATTGAGAGAAGCCCCAGGAACTGGTGTGCAGCCCGGGAAGTATTGGAATGCCATTACCTGAGCTTCAAAAAAATTGACAAATTGTGGGGCTGAATTTATATCTGGAGTGGAACTGGGGGAGAAACCACTGTGGATATATCATTATTTCTTTTAATCGTCTTCTTTGGCAATGGAATCAGAAGGAAACAGCTCCAGAGTGACTCTTATTATATTTTGCCTCCCTTTGCCACTTCTTCCCAATTCCCTCCATTGTTCCCAGCTCTGTCAACCGCTGTGACAAACTTAATTACCAGCAAACAGTAGGAATCCCAGACGACATATCACTGGGGTTTTTTTCTTCCTTCTGTCTTCATGAAAGCTTTTTATTCTTTAATGTAGAGTGAATAAAGACAGGGACCAGATGGTGCTGGTGTCCAACACCAGCAGCATCTGAGCTCTTGTTTCCTTGAGATCTTCAGTGTCAAAAAGCTGAAGATGAGGATAACAAAACCTCTGGGAGCGAGGAGGTTCAGGGCTGGAAATCCAGACAGTGGCACTGTGAGTGGATGGGGACAGACCTGCAGAGTGTCCCCACTGCCCCTGGGGAGTGTTGCCTGCCAGCCCTTTATTGATACCCTGGACTAATTGCACTAATTGCAGTGACCACAGAGCTCAGGGCACTTCCCCAAGCTCCTGGTGCGGGGATGAGACACATTTGGGGCTCCTGCATGGGTAAAGCTGATGTTTGGTTGGCTATAGAGCAAGAGATGGGTGAAATATTGTCACAAACAGGTCATTTGCCCCAAAATCATGTTTCTGGGGGTGTGCAACAGCTCAGGGTGAGGTTCAGTAAATATGTTTTGAGCAAGGAAAAAAAAATTGAAAGAAAAAGACCATAAAATATGTGGAGCACTTTTAAGTGGGATTTTACCCTTCAATCTTTTCAAGGGGAATTTTGTTGTCTTGCTCGCTCAGAGATATTTTTGGCTGTAGGTGCCTGTGAGCACTGGGGTAAAAAGGTGGTTTTCAGACAATTTTCAGTTCTCCCAGTTCAGGCAAGCTCATGGAAACCCAAGTTTTGGAGGCCTGTGCTCCCAGTTCTGCAGGAGCAGGGAGCCCGTGCCCTGCTGTCCCACTGACTTACACTGACTTACCAGCCTGCCCCAGGTGTGTTGTCCATCACTGATACTTTCCATAACTTTGTCCCAAACAGCCCATAATTTTTCTTCCTTTTACCAATTAAGACAAAGCTAAAGACAGAGCACAGCATGCTCAAATAAGCATCAGTGGGTTAGGGATGGGTGACATGCATTTGACCTTTCTGTCTACTTACAAACAGCCTAATGAACAAAGAACATAATGAACCTGGTAGTGATGACCAACCTGCAGTTGGGTGCCCAGAGATGTGTTGCCTGCAGTGATCTTCCACTTGGAAGTGATGGAGTGGTGCTGCAAATGTGTGTCCCAATAGCCCAGCACGTGCTCTCTGCTCTCCAACAAGATGCAGAATGGGACAAAACTCAGTTTTCCTGCGTTGCACCAGCATTCCTGGAGGCTCTTGCCACAGCAGCTGGAGCTGTGGAGAGCTTTCCAAGGAGGAGATGTGTCCTTGCATGCTGCTGGAGGCAGGTTAGGAGTGTTCCCATGGATCAGCTGCACACCAGGGGCTTGGATTCACAAACCATAAACAGGATGTTTATGTGTTTAAGTGTTTAAGCACAGGGGTACTGGGAAGCTGAGGGTTTCCTGCAGGCTGCCAGCAGACACCTGAGCTGGTGGTACCTCTTGGTGTCCCATCTGAAACGCAGGGAGAGGAGCAGCCACAGTATGGGGTTGGATTTATGGTTGATTGGCTTGTTTTCCTGCCGGCAAAGCGGTTTCAAATTAATGAAGTTCAATGTGAAAATGTCCACTCTTTTGCTCCCATTTTGAAGCTGCTCCTTGCCAGGAGAGGGCTCTTGTAAACGCAGTGGTGCACGTCCATGTGTGGCCTGCTGAGAGGCTGTGATAGCTCTCAACCATGGCATCATCATCACCATTGTCATTATTATTGTTAATATTGCTGTCGTTGTTGCTATTACTATTTAATTACTACTATTACTATTATTACGCAGCCCAGGTGAACCATTGCAGTGCAGGAAATGCCCAGATTTCCCACACAGACACCTTTTCCCCCCAAGCCCCCTCTCCCAGGAGAGCACTTGAACTGTGCCATGGGCCACTCTACCAATGCAGGGGCTTCACAAACACACCAAACACTGGAGGTTTGCAGAAAAAAACCAACAAAATGTCCCCAAACCCCCTCAAAAACTGCACTCCCTCCTGCAGTCTTTTCCCCAAGCCAAGGATCTCCAAGGCTCCCAACTCGCAGAGCAGCTTCTGCTTGGAAACTCAAGGGTCAATTCCTTTCTCCTCCAAGAAGAAAATCTATTTTCTGCCAGTATTTGTTTTTTCTGGGCACTGCTGAATCTCAGAGCAGGGCTGGGGCCTCGTGCCAGCTGAGTGTTGGTAAATCATTGCCCTGGGCATGATGTGACAGAGTTGGGACAAGGAGACCATGGGCAGATTTGGCTTTGGGCTCAGAAGTCCCTCAATGGAACCCAAACTATTTAAATCAGTCGAATTTTAATCCTGGGCTCCTGGATGTTGATGGGGCTCATCTGAGGGTGAGGACTTAGCAGGACTTAGGGTGTGTTCCACTGCCCATTAGGCTGAACACTGGAATATCTGGTTAAAACTAAATTGTTAAAATCAATTTGACCCAGATGGGGCATGTGCCAAACCTCCAGGCTTCAAAAAACAAACACCGTTTTGTTACTTGTAATTAAAGAAAGGCAGCAGATGTGCTAAAGAACCTGAATTTAAAATTCCCTCCTAAGCAAACAAATTATGATTTCATAAAATGTCTTTTTTTTTTTTTTTTACTTTCTTTTTCCTCCAGCTAAAGAGAATGGGAAGGTCATAGGTGAAGGTGGTGGAAGCCCCTTCTCTCTTGGGCTTGTGGAATGAAGCATTTATTCTTGCTTTGGGATTTGTAGTCCCCTGGAGGGCCATGCCAGGCTTGCCAAGGTACCTGGCCCGAGAGAAGAGACCATTTGCAAGTGGCATCTTCCAGCAGAATTCCCAAGTGTTACACATTCCTGTCATTTGCTCCTTTGTTCCATCCCCAACAGCTGAGTTATAAGGTTCTTAAATCAGGCTCTTAAATGAGAAAGTAAGTAATGGATCGAGGCTGTGGCTGATCAATAGCAAATGTTACCTGGTGGCAGTGATTCTTGGAAACGTGCAGGAAAGGACTCAGGATGTTCCTGCTCCTTGGGGAATAATTTCTCTGTGGCTAGCCTGGTTTTCTTACACAGAAAACACAGTCCTTTTAAAAGGTTTTATTGCTGCTCAGTTTTTCCTTTGGGAGCCCTGGGACCTTCCCTTTAATACAAAGTGAGAATGGCTTAAAATGAGCAGCTCTCAAGCCAAGGGGGCTCTGGAGAGGTGGCGCTGAGGGATGGCTTTGCTAATTCCCTCCGAGGGGGAGTTCAGCATTTTGGGGGAAAAGAACAACAGCATTACAATTCCTCTCCTGGCTGAAATGACTGTAATGAAGGGCAGCTCTTTTAGCTTTGCTGCCCCAGAGCCAGCACAGCAATTCCTGTCCTTGCAGGGCATTTCCCACCCTGTCACCTCCGTTGTCACCTCTCCCTGCACCTCCCGCTGATGGGATGTGATGCTGTCCCCAGCTTGGCACCTCAGCTTGGCTGGGAGCTTTCCAAGCCCCCTGCCATGCCCTGGCAATCCTGACTGGATTGATTAGCAATATCTCATGGTTTTCTGACATTTCCCCTGTTTGCTGCCTGCCCTGCCCTGCCCTGCCCTGCCTGGGAGGGTTTTGCATCAGGCTGGCAGTGCCCTGTGCAGTGTAGCTCCAGCCCTCGCCGAGACAGCAGAACTCAGGAATGAAATCCTGCAGCAGACATGACTTATGAGACTGTCCTGGGTTTCTGTAGCTGAATTTATTTGGTTTTTTTGGTAGTGGTAGGGGCTGCAGAGGTGGTTTCTGTTAGAAGCTGCTCGAAGCTTCCCCTGTCCCATAGGAGCCAAATGACACTTGGCCCCAGGAGGGACATCCTGCTGCTGGCCAGGGCCGAGCCAATTAGAGATCACAGTAACACCTCTGTGATAACATATTGAAGAATTGGAGGGTTGTTGGGCAGAAGAAATTCCAGGGAGCGAGAACATGGGATAACAAGGCTGACATCAGGGTGGCTGCAGAGCAGGAGGAGGAGGCACCTCATGGAGCAGGGGCAGGACTCAGAGCTCAAACCCCTGCAGCCCATGGAGGAGCCCGTGCTGGAGCTGGGGATGCTTGAAAGGAGACCTGTGGACCTGTGGAGAGGCAGACCCACGCTGGAGCAGAAGACCTGTGGACCTGTGGTGGGGCAGACCCANAATGGAACAGGAGACCTGTGGAAAGGCAGACCCACACTGGAGCAGGAGACCTGTGGACCCATGGAGAGGCAGACCCACGCTGGGGCAGTTTTTACCCGAGTGAGAGCTGTGGTCCTTGGACAGCAGATGTGGAAGAGCTGCTGCCCGAGGGGTGGATTCACATTGGAGAAGTCTATTAAAGACTGTCTCCTGTGGGAGGGACCCCACGGAGCAGAGGATGGACTCAGCTGTGGTCCCCTGTAACCCGTGGTGAAGCAGAATGTCCCCCTGCAACCCATGGAGGCTCATTGGGGTGCAGGGACTCAACCTTTACTGCACCCCATGGAGGAGTGACCCCGAGGGGTGGGGAACTCACATCACAAGCGGCAGCAACAACAACCAACTACAACCCCCATGGACAGAAGGAGGGGTGGGGGAAAAGTGTGTGTGTGTGTGTGTGTGTGGTGTGTGTTTTAAGACTGGCTTTTTCCTCACTGTTTAGCTTAGCTTTTATCCTGTTAGTAATAAATTTAGGTATTATCTCACTTTGAGTCTGTTTTTTTGCCCATGAAGGTGGTGGCTGGATGATCCCTGTCCTTTCTGCCTAATTGCAGAAAGGGATTTAATGAGTCCATGGAATCCGGCCAGGGTCAACCCACTACAGAGACCCCTTCCACGACTCCTGGGTTGCTCTCCCCACTCTCAGCACGGTGGCATGAAGAGAAGATAGAGGCAAATCAAAGTGGGTTGTAAGGGATGGAAGGAACAACCCGAGCATCAGAAATGTCAAGAGGACCAGCCGAGCATGATCCATCCCAGCCCTCCTCAGCGGCTGGATAGGTTTGCTAAACTGCTCATTAATATTTCCCATCACTCTTCATTGACTTTATTATTGTGCTTGGAATTTCACCCCGGTGTGTGACTAGTCCCTCTTTCTCAGCTCTTGTGGGAACAGAGTGAACAGATCCATCTCTACCCAGACCTAAATATCCCACATATCACCTTCCCCCGACAGCCAGAACCTGCTGGAAAGTCACTCCATTTCTTCCCCTTTCAGACAACGCTCTCAGGGACAGGGTGGGATTGTTGGGGTGTCTGTGCAGGGCCAGGAGTTGGAGTGGATGATCCTTGGGGCTCCCTTTCAGCTCAGGATATTCTGTGATTCCTGAAGAAGAAATCTACTTTATGAAGCAATTTATGTTCTCAGTCTGGCTGGGCTGGATCCACATCTTGCTGCTGTTCCCTGGATGTCTCTCATATTTTTCTTTCCATTCTCTTTCCATTACAAGAAACCTGTAAGATTTACAAAGAGCTGCTTTCCCCCTTCCAGCGGTAGTTTTTTCTATCTCTTATTAGAGTGAAAAACCAGCATAAAGTCTATAATGTTTCTTTTGCTTTTCTTCCATGTCAACAGTACTTAAAGAAAAGACACCAATTGGAAATTAAAGGAATTTAGTTATAAAACTCATAGGAAAGCACCAACAGGAAAGATCAAATAAAGCAGAGAACAAAGAGGCCAGAAATAAAATTGTCTGACAAACATTGGAATCGATATTAAAAGGGGAGAAAAAGAAGTTCAAAAGCCTCAAAAAGCCCCACAGAAACTGTTTAAAAAAGCAATGCCTGACTTCAGAAATGAAAAATGCAAGGAACATAACAAATGATTTCAGATCGCATCCTATCAGAAAGAAATCTGATTTCAAAAAAAAGCCAGCAGCTATAGAGACAGTCTGATAAAAGGCTGTACAATAAAAGATTTGAAAATTGCATCCCCCAACTACTTTAGAGAATGGCAAAAGAAAGGGATACATATTAAAATACACTAATGCTGCAACATCTAATACAAAATGTTCTGTCAGTGGAAAAAAAAGGTATTTTGACAAGTGTATCAAGATTTACCACCAATCTCAGTGACCCCATCAGAAAAAAAAAAAGGCACTGAAAGAATAATTCTAAAACAGCGATAACAACTGACTAGGAAGATCATGGAAGCAAACAGCTCACAATTATCTCCAGGGCTGGAAAGAGATCAAACCTTATTTCGGTGCTATTTTTACGAGAGGCAAAGTAGGACAGTCCTGTCACACTGCTGTGGATAACAATGCAAACAAAGGCTCCTTGAGAGTGGAATAAAACCCCAGCACCTGGTGGGCTCTGAACGGAGCCACAGCGTGTTTCCCTGGAATGCAGGGATTGCTGGAAAAGTCTGCCGTGGGGAACAGCAATCCCGTGGAAACAGGGAAAGGAGCTCACCACGACCATCCCTGGAGTGATGAGCCTGCAGGGATGGCTCAGAAAGGAGATTTCCAGCTGCAGGAGGAGAACACACCTTCTCCTCCCAGGGCAGGGACAGACCAGCTTGAGGATGCTGGGACAAGGATGGCCACGAAGCCACAGCACCATGGACATTGTCTTGGCAAAGGGACTGCTGGAAAAGCACAGTTTGGAGCTGAAGGGGTCAGTCCACATCCAGGTGACCCCACAGTGGAGACACTTTTGTTTCTCACATCTTTAAACTTAATTTCTGCAATAAAAAAAACCCCACCAAACAACCACCCCACCAAAAAAAGGCAATTAAAAAGCCATTCAGAGGTGGGAAAACAATATGGGAATGTTACAGGCAAGTTGTCCTTGATTGCATCGGTGTTATCCCACAATATTTCTACATCCATAAGCAACCCTGACATTGTGTAGCCACGTAAGATTGGATGTTTATTTGCAAAACCAAGCATTAAAACAATTTTAGCCCTCAGGCCACCAGTTTGGAAATTCAAATGCAAAACAGTTGGGCCAGTCCATAGGCTGCTGTTGGCACACAGTGATACTCCTAAAACCTCCCCGAAATTCAGCAAATAACACCCTGTGTCGAAGCTACAGCTGGAGGGCAGAGGAAATGGCTGTAATCCATTCTGACCTTGATGCTGTTAAACTGCAAATTGAACCACAGCGAAATTAATCTACCAACTGCACTTAGGTGGTGGCGACACTTTCCAAGTGCTCTGTGGAAGTTTAAAGCCTCAGAGTTTGGGGTTTGGCAGCTGGAATTCAACGGACCACGGACAACCTTCACTCAGACCCACAAACACACTTCCAAACACCCACCCCATGCTCCCCCTGCCAGGGAGTACGACAGATTCTTCTCTACATTGTGATGTTTCCAGACCTCGAGGACTCTCTATTGTATCATCATTCTCCAATGAAAGCCTCAAGCCATGCTATGTGCAGCACAGACATCCATTTGGGATCAGTCAGTGGCACGGTGGGAAGGCACTTTGAAGAAGGATGCTAAAGATCAGGTGATCTACCAAAAAAAAAAATAAAATAAAGCATTCAAAACACCAAATTGCCCCAACCAGTCATTCTTATCTCAGCCTGCAGTTACTGGGAGTATCTTCTACCCGAAAGAAGCATCTCAGACTATCCATGGACTGTGATGGGACAATGTGAGGGACAGGCAGCTCCCCACCGATCCCGGAGACAGTGGCCATGGGTGAAGGGAAAAGGGACTTTTTGGGGATTTATGATGACTTGTGCCAGGGCAAAAAGCAAGATAAGGCCCAAAACTTAGACACAGAGCAGTGCAGTGCAAACAACATGGGGAAGATGAAGATACTCCGAAGAAGATCATCACACTCGAGTTCCCACTTTCCTCCATGGCAAAGCCCAGGACTTCAGGAACAGCTTTAACAATTACGAGATTAAATGCACACACACACAAAAAAATTTACATTTAATTAATTGCATGCCTTCTAACTTTTTCCTTCGCATTTGAATTATATTTTTTACTCTGTATTTCTAACTCTGAGGCTGCTGCTCTGCCCAGCAGGTCTTGAGTGGGATCATCTACCAGGTGGTGCCAGGAACTTCAGGCAGTTCAATGAAAAAAGAGGGGCCATACAGAACAGGAATAGATTTCTCAAAATCACATCAGTTAGCATATTGAGAAAAATTGTAATTGCTGTGGATAAATTAAACTCAAATGGATTAGGTATTATTTCACATTGCAGCGTAACTGTCTCCTCTGGGTTTTTAAATTGTCCCTGCGCTGTAGTTCCTGCATCCATTGGCTAAATTTCAATCAGGTCTTACCGAGGTTTCAAAGGTAATTAAATTCTTCCAAAACGTGAAAAAATAGGCAACGGAATAAGAAAAAGGCAGTGTAAGTATCCTGAGTGATGGGAGGATCATGGTGTGAGCTCAGAGTGTAGCAGACACCAGAGAATGGGATGGAGAGCATACAAAGCCCAAGAACAGCTCAGCCAGGATTTGCAATTAGCCATGAGATGTAAACCTGCCCCTTCAGTGTTTGGGGACAGCGTGTGGCCAAGAGACCCCTGTGCTTGTGCTTCTCCTCGTGCAGGCTTGGGGGAGACCTTTCTCATCCACAAAATGTGGATGGGACACCACCCCAGCCTGAAAGACCTTACACAAGGAGCTGGGGTGACTGGGAGGGAGGACCTGCAGGGAAAGGGGCTCTCACCCCCTCAAGTGCTCATCAGGCCACTGGAACACCAAGCCTTGATGTTGGAGGGCTGTTGGCCCTGCTTTCTGCGAGGGTCTGGAGTGGTGTTTTGTGTTCTTCAGGACAAAAAGAGGAGATGAACGTAATCAACACAGGAACAAGTTATTTATTCATGGTCTGTAGTCACACATGGTCTGTAGCTGCACTGAGCACTGAAGATTCACAATCCTCTGCTCTTTTCAATGCATCTTTTTAAATATTTTCTCTTTTAAACAATTGCTTTTATGACCTTTCCCCCATCACCCCCAGTGAAAATTCAACAGGGAGTTTCAAAAGACTAGAAATTCACATTTCCTGGAAATGTGAATTTTTACTGACTGTTTCTGGGTATTTCAAATAATTCTGGCCTGGGTTGCAGTTTTTCTGTTAGAAATAACTCGCCATTGCACCATCCCTGGAAGTATCCAAGGCCAGGTGTTGGGGGCTTGGAGCAGCCTGGGCTGGTGGAAGGTGTCCCTGCCCATGGCAAGGGGTGGAACAAGATGGACTTTATGATCCCTTCCAACACAAACCACTCTGTGATCCCAGGGAAAAGTGTGACAGGGGTTTGCCACCTCTCCTATACAATATTCCATCTTTAAATCACAGACTCTCACTGGTGCGTGGTTGGGTAAGAGGCACAAAAAGGCAGTGGTGTCCTCTCTGCCCAGCTCCATTCCTGCCATCCCCAGGATGTCCCTGGCAAGGAAAGGTTTTCCTGGTGACTGGTGCCATCACTCAGGTGTGGTTCAGTCCACAGGGACAACTGTCCTGAGCACAGGAATGTCTACAAGGAGCTTACTGGTCCCCCAGTTCAGTGGTTCAAACACTCCCCATGTACATCAGAGGTGCAAATCCCTTCTCTGCTCCAAGGGATATCCGGGAAGGATATCTGTCCTGGCCCAGCTCCCACATCTGCCCACCGAGCCCTGGGGTGCTTGGATGTCCATCAGCTCTCTCAGGGGACACCAGTCCCTGTTGCAAACCAGTGAAACGTGCAGGCATGTGCAGGTTCCCTCATTATCCATCTCCAGGTTTAATCCCAACACCTTCTCCCGGGATCCCAAGGAGCACTCGGCTGTGCTAATGGGAAGGTGTCACAGCTCAGCAAGTGCCTGACTTGCTAAGGCAAACAAAGTGTTGGCTGGAACTAATGCAGAAAAGGATGGCCCCGGTGTCCTTCCTAGTTTTATTTTCTTTTCCAGCCAAGCTGCCTGTACGATGGGTTTTGGATTCCTTCAGCTGCACAGAAGGGCACGTGATTTATTGCAATTGGAAAGCTTGCAGACAAAAAAAAAAAAAAAAAGGCTGTGAAATTATTTTGTATCTGACACAATCATTAGCAGTATTATTTCTTCTGGAGCTGGGAAGGACACTTATAAAACATCTAACAAGCTGCTGAGGAGATTGCCTAAAGCAGTGATTTTCAAAATGTGCTGCCAGAGCCCATTCTTTGTGCATTCTGCACATATTTCAGGCTCCAGTTTCTTTTTATGGAAAGGGCTTCAGATGATACTTCTGAGGGGTGTTTATGACAATTTACTGGGTACTCTCATCAAACTTTGGGTCTGGCTCACCTGCTGATGGCATAATATAGGGATGACTGAAAGAGGCCAGTACAATCTAAACAAGTGTTGTAAGGCAGGGGGGCACCCAGACCTCCTGTTTTCCCTTGTTGAAGAGCAGCAACTCCCACTATGCACATCAGATCCATTTTCTGCACTGAAACCCAGCACAGCCAGCCCGGAATCAATCTCTGAGCTCCGGATGCTGCTGGAGGGGTTTGGATGGTCTAACCCTGCAGTTGGGACATGCCCAGTGGTCCAGCTTGATTGGAAGTCCAGCTAAAAGGGGCATTGGTGGAAGGCAGCTGGTGGCACCTTCTCAGGGGACAGGCACCTATTTCACCATGCAGTGGGTTGGGTTGGATTGGAAGGGACCTTAAAGGTCATTTCCCACCCCCTGCCATGGGCAGGGACACCTTCCACCAGCCCAGGTTTCTCCAAGCCCCATCCAACCTGGCCTTGGACACTTCCAGGGATGGGGCAGCCACAGCTTCTCTGGGCACTTCCCACTCTCACAGGGAAGAATTTTCCCCAAATCTCTAATCTAAACCTACTCTCTGGCAGTGGGAAGCCATCCCCCTTTGTCCTGTCACTCCAGATATTTGTGAATAGTCTCTCTCCATCTTCTTGGCCCCTTCAGGTACTGGAAGGTCACAATTAGGTCAGCCCTGAGCCTTCTCCAGGCTGAACAGTCACAGTTCTCTCAGCCTTTTCTTCCAGCTGAGGGGCTCCATCCATCCCTCTGATTACCTTGGTGGCCTCCTCTGTTCTCGCTCCAACAGTCACTGCATGTACCTCACCCAGGCGTCAGGAGAAGGAGCAGGATGTGCTGGACAGCAGAGTTTGTGCTCCTGACAGCTCTGCTGATGCCTCGAGTTGAGCTCCTGCACACGCACATTTCCACATCAGACACTGACTGTGCCTCCTCCTCCTGGAGGGCAGCAGACCCAAGGATTTGGCAACTGGTGCCGGCCAGATCTCCACAGAGAAACCTATTTCTTTGGCTGAGGGGCTGTGGCTTGACTTGAGCAGAAGCTGCTTTTCTAATGGGGTTCGTTATCAGTAATCCCCACTTTCCATGAGCAGATCACAGAGCACGTTGTGGAAAAAGGTCAAAATCATGATCATCATTTTAAAGACTGAGAAGCTGAGATGCAGAGCACAACAGTCTCAGAGGAAGTCACCCCTCAGACAGCTGGCAGGACGAGAACAGTCCCACGGTGCTCAAGTTCAGCCCAGTGCTCCAGCTTCCCTACTCCCATCATTAGCACTGGGATGGCTACCTTTAATTGCTGCCAAATGACTGAGAGTGGAGCTGTCTCCATGGATACAGAATCCACAGGCTGTGCTCTGCCTTGGTGGGAGACCTGCTCGTCCACAATAGCTCAGAGGTCTCCAAACACCAATGCAATCAGCCCAAAAATGGGGATTAATTTGCAGCCAGTGCCAACGCCCATCCTGTTACACATGGGCATAACAACCTGTTGGCTGGGACCTCTTGGACTGACTGACCTGGTGGATTCACTGATTTCTCCAGCACCAGCTGGAATACACTGACAGGTTCTGTTGGAATTACATCCCATAAATTACAGATGGGATTTAGACACAACCCATGCCCTTCCCAGCACCACAGCACCTGTATCCCTGTCCACACCTTGGGTGGTGTCCTCCTTTGGAGATGAGCACCCACCTGCAGTGCTGAGAACTTCACTGCCAACCCATGGACACACCTGACCTGCCACCCCTCCCTCTGCAGGGACAGCACCTCCTTCTCAGATGCTTTGGCTTTCCCAGCAGAGCTCAGCACTCAGATCACTCCCAACCCACTTCTCCTCCCAGCAAGAGGCTCTGCCAGAATTCCAGAGCCAATGACCAGAATAAACCTGACAACACACCTGAGAACAGACATGTTTTGCTTACCATGTGCAGGAAGGGCTCTTATGTGGTGCTTCACAGAGACCTCCTTTATCCCCTGTGCTCACTAACCCATGAGCAGAACCTCATAGGCTTTGGCCACGTGCACAAAAGGGCCAGGCTGATGAAGCAGCACCAGGAAGATGCTCATTTCTAGCTCAGCTGCTGTAATGTAGTGCCTTTTTCTTCTTGTTCAGTGGGGTTGAGTTTCACCAAGAAAAGAAAAAACTCTGTCATACCCTGGAAAAGCTGAAATGGCCAGGCAGCCTGTCCAAGCAAGGCTCAGCTCTGTCCTCCCACTAGAAATGGCACTTCCAGGGATTTACCAGCACCTTCAAAACACTCATCAGGTCCCAGGTAAAGCAGATGGAAGTTCTCTATTTATTAGATCTCCGGTGTATTAATGTTAACCCCTCCTACCCCAGGCTCGGATGCTTTAAAGTACTTACTGATGGATGATGCTCATTTGAAAACCAAATATTACTCAACCAATTACTGCCTTTGGCCAAGAGCACCCACGTTGTCACTGAAGACGTGCCTGTCTCCTCCTGAGAGCAGCCCAGTGGAGGTGTCCAGCCCCTCGGAGTCAGTCTGCTTCCCAAGGAACCCCTCTCAGTCCTGCTGGCTCTTTATGCAGCCTGCCACTGAGCTGGGTGCAGCTTCTGCAGCACCCACTCCAGCCCCAGGGACTGGCACAGCTTTTCCCATTGCCCACCTGGGATCAGCAGCAAAGGAGTCTCTGCTCCAATTCACCTTGTAGTGGGTTGACCCTGGCCAGATTCCATGGACTCATTAAATCCCTTTCTGCAATTAGGCAGAAAGGAGAGGGATCATCCACCCACCACCTTCATGGGCAAAAAAACAGACTCAAAGTGAGATAATACCTAAATTTATTACTAACAGGATAAAAGCTAAGCTAAACAGTGAGGAAAAAGCCAGTCTTAAAACACACACCACACACACACACTTTCCCCCACCCCTCCTTCTGTCCATGGGGGTTGTAGTTGGTTGTTGTTGCTGCCACTTGCAATGTGAGTTCCCCCACCCCTCGGGGTCACTCCTCCATGGGGTGCAGTAAAGGTTGAGTCCCTGCACCCCAATGGGCCTCCATGGGTTGCAGGGGGACATTCTGCTTCACCACAGTCTCCAGGGGACCACAGCTGAGTCCATCCTCTGCTCCGTGGGGTCCCTCCCACAGGACTCAGTCTTTAATAGACTTCTCCAATGTGAATCCACCCCTCGGGCAGCAGCTCTTCCACATCTGCTGTCCCGAGGGCCACAGCTCTC
>VWZG01009470.1:287062-464766 GCA_013396735.1 Grallaria varia | reverse complement strand
CAGCTCCAGCACAGGCTCCTCCATGGGCTGCAGGGGTTTGAGCTCTGAGTCCTGCCCCTGCTCCATGAGGTGCCTCCTCCTCCTGCTCTGCAGCCACCTTGATGTCTGCCATGTTCTTGCTCTCTGGAATTTCTTCTGCCCAACAACCCTCCAATTCTTCAATATGTTATCACAGAGGCATTACTGTGATCTCTAATTGGCTTGGCCCTGGCCAGGAGCCGGATGTCCCTCCTGGGGGCAAGTGTCATTGGCTCCCATGGGGCAGGGGAAGCTTCGAGCAGCTTCTGACAGAAACCACCTCTGCAGCCCACTCACTACCAAAAAATAAATTCAGCTACAGAAACCCAGGGCACACCTCCATCAGCTTTCCCAGTCCCTGAGCTCATTGTGTGGACTATGGGGAAAAAAGTGATGCTTATTCTGGCTACCTCTTCCCATCCCCTTTGCTTTCATAGAATCGTGGAATATCCTGAGCTGGAAGGGACCCACAAGCCTCGACACTAAGGGCCAGGCTGTGCTGTACAGGTGGGATCTCCAGGTGGGCATGTGAGGAGCACTGAGAGCCCAGAGGTGCGAGCCTTGAGCAGGAGGACGCATTTCAGGGATGCTGCTGGCACAGCCCAAACCAGAAAGACAGAGCTCAAGGCACAAAACACAAATGCTGCTCCTTCCCCAAGGCGCTCTGGGGAGATGGATCCTCTGACATGACTTTGCTGCTGCTTCGGGGCTTGTCTGGAGGACAGTCTGTGCTTGGAGGACTTTTTTGCTGTTTTGCAGAACAGCCCCCAGGGAACACACAGAGCCATTTGCACTCTGGTTGCTCTCATGTTCTCTGTTACAGGGATAGCCAAGTCTGAGGAGGGACACTATGTCAGAACCTCCAGCTTTCCTGGATTAGCCTCCAACGTGGTGCTTGTCAGCAGCTCCATGGCCATTAAACAAGTTTATTTTGCACCCTCACAATCCCCCAAGCTCCTCACCCAGAAAACTGCATGAGACTGTGATGTCTGTGCAGCCAAGGCCATTCAAAAATGTTTTTTCTTCCTTTTTCTGACACTGAGTTTTCCATTAAATGCACCTGAGAAGTCAAAGAAAATGCCATATATTTAATGTAAAAATTAGGATCTTTGATACTTAGTGTCTATCATTAGAGAAACTCAATTATTTGGAATGTTCAGAATCCAGAGGCATAAGGAGATTTATAGACAACTGGTCAGAGACACAAAGAACATGGTCTGAGAAGCATTGTGGCACCTGAGACAAACTCAGAAACTAAGTTTCCCTCAGGTAACCCAAAATCTTGTTGCTCTTCAATAACCTAGGAACATGATTAATCATTAAATATCATTACTCTAGGAACATGAAACTACTTTTACACATGTTCGTAGTTATTGCTAATGAAATGGAGGCACTGGCCTCCAAATAGAGCTCATCTACACAGGGCAAGGTGTACCTGCCTAATTACAGAGCAAGTAACAAGCCACAGCAGGTCCATTTTAGCTTGATTTCACCTCTAATTGGCCAGGAGAGAGACTGGCCCCTTTCTGCTGCCTCCCAGAGGGTCCCTCCTTACCCCCCTCCCCAGGCCCTATAAAAAGGCAAAGGGGCAGTGGGAGGGCTGTGCTCTGGTGTCTGGATTTTCCTTGCTGGTGCTTTGCTCATCCTCATTCGGTCAAAAAGGTACTATCTTTGAATTTACAGGGGGGTTTTCAGCTGTTAAAGGTGGCTCTGTGAATTCCTAGGTATTTTTTACATGGTTTAATTGAAGAATTGGATGAGTCCTGGTTAGCATGAGGCTGCTTGTGGTCCTGCCTTGAAAGGTCAGGTGAAGAGCTGGTGCTGGTTGGGGTGTAGAAGCTGTGCTGGTTTGGGGTGAAGAGCTGGTTCTGGTTGGGGTGTGGAAGAGCAGGAGGGATGATTTTTGAGCTGTGTCCCACCCCCTACCCCCAGTTCTGCTATTGCACTCTCCTTTATTCAAGAGTTCCTCAAAACTTTGGTGGAGAGGAAGGAATTGTCCTGTGCCTCCCCTGAGTAGATTTGTAATAGGTACTGTGGCCTCTCTGAGAAGAGTTTTCATGGATGAGGAACCCTGCTCTTGGTCCTCTGATTATCATAAAACACTTGAAACTTAAATACCAGGTAGATTTGCAAGGAGCACAGATGCTCTCCTTCTGTAAGACCATTTTAAGGGTTTCCCCTTAACGGGTAGTGAAATAACTTCTCTCTTTTATGACCCCTGGTCACAAAGGGGGATCCCTCTGTCTTCTCCTGAAACCTTGGTGCTTACCTGCATTCCAGCTGCCATGGCCTCTGCTGTGCCTGACAAAGAGGAGGCTGCCAGGAGCTCCCTGGAGGTGAAGGAGGAGGAGCAGGAGGTGGGTGTTCCATGTGGGCTGTAAGGATGGCAGCCCCTGGGTGCAGGTATGAGGAGGTGGCCCTGCCGTGGCTGGGGGGAGTTGAGCCCCCACGAAGGGAGGAGGGTTTCCTCTGCCCAGGCTGTGCCCTGCAGCTTTATTGGACACTTGGGTGCCAACACAGCCAAAAAAACAGGTCTATAGGCCCTGGGAGTAACCTCCTGGGCTAAGCAAATTAGCCTGGTTCTTGGCTAGAAGAGATGATTCTCTAATTGTGTAGTTGAGATCCTGGCTTGCTGCCAGCAGTGGTTCTGTGCAAGGGTTCTCACCTTTCAGCATCCTTGGGCCCTGCTGCTCTTGCTCTGCTCCCATGACCAACCATGAGCTTCTCATAGGCTTGTGTGTAGTCTGTCAGCTTACACCCAGCTCAGTGCTGTCTGATGGAGTTTTCCTGGAGTGTGAGCTTGTTAAACAGCCATTCCAAAGTATTCCATATCCACAAGTATTGAGGCTTCCCAAAAACTCATCTGTTCCTTGGGGAGCCTTGTGCTGAAGGAGAACTTTAGTAGATGCTCCATCCCAGAAATGGCCAAGTTCCACCTTTTGTTTCATTAACTGAGTTATAGATTGAAATAAGTGTGCAGCTAAGACAGGCTTTGCTTCTTCAGCCAGACTGGGTGACTTGTCTGGTTGACAGTTCCCCCCAAACAGGCAGTTTTGGGGCAGAACTGTGTTGGGAAGCTCAGGACTGTGTTTGAAGCTTCACAGCTGCTTTTCTCTTTGCTCTTCTAGGATGCAGTAAAGGAGGTGGCTGATCTGCCCTTGGTCAGCTCTGCCTGTGATGTAGTTTCTACAGTTTATGCCTCCACCAAGGAGAGCCATCCCTATGTCAGGTCTGTGTGTGATGCAGCAGAGAAAGGAGTGAAGAGCGTGACAGAAGCCACAGCCAGCTGCGTGCAGCCAGTGCTGACTGCCCTGGAGCCTCACGGTAATCCCCCGGGCAAGGAGCTCTCTGGCTCCTTCCAGCTCTGGGGAGAGTCCTGGGATGAGGAAAGGCACCTCTCCATCATCATCACAGTGGAAGGACAGCTCCTGGTTTATAAGCAAAGCTGAAGCTGAGCCCCAGTCCGAGCAGTGTGATGGAGGGTTGTTCACTGCAGTATTAGGGATTCACTCTGACGTTGGCTTTCCTAAAACTGATTTTTGCAAGGTGGAACTTGAGATGGAATTGCAGAAAAATGAGTTCTGACACCTCTCTTTTGGTTCTCTCTTCAGTTTCTGCAGCAAGTGAGTATGCCTCCAAGGGTCTGGATAAACTAGGAGAGAAGTTGCCAATCCTTCAAAAGCCAGTGGAACAGGTAAGAATCCAAGGCTGTCTTTGCTATGGCTGTTATGGGATTTCTAACCTTGTGAGTGAAGTAGAGTCTTGTATGGGGAACAAACTACCCCTAAGTGCAAGTTCCTACAGGAGTAGATACTTAGCTGTCACTGTGCTAGTTGTCCTCTTGGTGCAGTTCAGAATTTCAGTGTGCTATGTGAGCCTCTCCCTTCTCTGACATTGCTCCTTTTCCTCAGATTGTCTCTGACACAAAAGAGCTGGTGTCCTGCAGAGTGGCTGATGTGAAGGATGCTGTGAGCAGCAGAGTGAGGGAGGTGGTAGATGTGACCAAGGAGACCCTTCAGAGCAGTGTGGAGGCTGCCAGGTCTGTGGTGACCAGCAGTGTGGGCACAGCTGTGGACTCTGGAGTGAGCCAGACAGATGTTTGTGGGTCAGAAGGTGTGCTGGAGAGAACAGAAGGTCACTCCCTCTCTACTGGAAATGAGAAACTGGGTAAGGAAATAGTGGGTGTGACCACTGGTAGTGGGAAGCATTAGACTGGGGATGGTCAGTCCCATTCTTCACCCCACTGCTCTGGAGTGGGGCTGATGAGAATAAGAAAATCACAGGATGGCTTGGATTGGAAGGGACCTTAAAGATCACCCAGTCCCAACCCTCTGCCATGGGCAGGGACACCTTCCACTAGACTGTGTTGCTCCAAACCTTGTCCAACCCGGCCCTGGACACTTGGATACTTCCATTGTGTGCCTGTGCCATGCTGGGGGGTACCTGGCTCCTTGTCCAAGGTCTCCTGATGCTTGTTTACTTGGCCACCTCTGGTCAGTCAGTGACAGATGCTGCCTCTTCCCTCAGCCACGCAGGCAGTGCCTGATGGGGGCTCAGACGTGATGCCCACGGAGCAGCAGCAACAGAGGAGATACTTTGTGAGGCTGGGGTCTCTCTCCGAGGAGCTTCGCCTCTCTGCCTACCAGGAGTCCATAGCCAAGGTGAAGCAGGTCTGGCAGGGCATGCAGGAGGCCCTTGGGCAGGTTCACTGCATCATCGAGCTGGTAGGTACAGCCCAGGCTCTGGAAGGAGGGCACCAAAGAGCTGGTCTTGTTTCAGCTTCATTGCCATGGTGAAGAGATGTGCTGTGCACCAGCTGATCTGTATTTGACACTGTGATCTTTCCCTGCCACAGATTGAAGTGTTTAAGCAAGGATTTGATCAAAAGCTTCAGGAGGGGCGGGAGAAGCTACACCAGATGTGGCTGGACTGGAGTAGGAAGTCTCTCAAAGAAAGTGGAGATGAAAGCTCTGCAGAGCCAGAGGTACCTTCCTGGGGAGGGAAGCAGAGGGCTCTGGGCAATCCCTGGGCTTGAAGTGGCTCCCTCTTGATCTTGTCCTTCCTGCCTCCTCCCAGGAGCTGGAGTCTCTGACCCTGCTCATGGCATGCAGAATCACCCAGCAGCTGCAACTGACCTGCTGTAGAATGGTGTTTGCAATCCAAGGCCTTCCCTCCAGCCTGCAGAGCAAAGTGAAAGAGTCTCTTCGTACCATCAAGAAGGTTTATGCTGCTTTCTCCATGGCCAAGTCCTTCCAGGATTTGTCCAGCAGTGTGTTGACCCAGAGCCAGAGGGAGCTGGCTGTGATCCGGGAGTACATGGAGGAGCTGCTGGATTACCTGAAGGACAACGCACCCCTGTCCTGGCTGGTGGGACCCTATGCCAGGGAGGAGGAGGGCAAGGAACCCTCCCAGGAGGATCAATCTTCAGAGGAGAGGGCAGAGACAGCAGGAGCAGGGCATCCAGGAGCTTCCGCCACCCTCAAGCAAAGGATAAAACAATGATTGCTGTTGGGATTAAACCCTCAGCTAGTACCCAGTGTAAAGAATTGTCTTCCTAAAAGCTGCTTGTTATTGGGTTATAACTGTTTAAAATAAATCTGCTGCATACCAAACCACTTTGTCTCTGGCCTCTCTTGGACAAAGACTGAGTTAGTGCTCGTGGATGTGAACTGTGCCCTTCCAGTCTAGTCTGTGGTGCAGTCAGGGGTGCAGGAAGTGGAGGGCACTCAGTGGCACAGTCACAATCACAGCTGGGAGTCCTGCTGCTGTCCTTGGAGGTATGAAGCTGGAATTCCATCTCTCTAAGGGTTGGAGGTGTGTGCCCTGGTGGCACTCTGCCATGCTTGGGATTCCTGTCAGAACCTTGGTGTCCCTCATCACTTAATCTAATTAGTCTAACTCTTCTCCTGTAGCTGTCTGCTGCTGCCTGGTGAAGGCTTGTTTGGTGTAGACTTGGGACTGAGGTGGACTTGGTGGAGTGTCATTAGGTTGCAGGTGAAAATCCTTGCTGTCATCACTAACCTCTCCTGAGCAGGTGTTTCTGGTTGGCTCAGACCTCTGGAAGTGCCATGTCTGAGTCCCTTTGGAAGAGGTTGTAGAGCCCTCTGTGTTCAGCTGGGCCAGACAGTGATTTTTGTTTTTTTCAGCTGAGGCAGATGGACCAAGGGCCTGTGGAACTTGTAAAAGAAAAGTTCTACCTGTTGTTTCTCATCCTTCTGTCCTCAAGGAAAGAAGTGGAATCTGCTCCCAGGTAAGTACTTCTAGACTTCTTTTTAAAGACAGGTGAAGTTATTTCATAGTTATCAGAAACAGGGATTAGGGAGAGAGCTTTCCTTGAGGAGAGCAAACTTCAAGATGTGGAACTTCCTCCTCTCTTACACAGAATGGACAACTTTCATCAACACTCTTCATCCTACATTTACTGTGTGTAGTGACTGTGCTGAGGCAGGACCACGTGCTCTGAGTTTTGGCATCAATTATTCATTGATGCAACACAACCCCCTGGTGTAGCAAAGACTTGGATCCTGATTCCCTGAGCTCAGCAGGTCTGGTATCAGACAACTGCCTTCCCCATGTAGCTACTGCTTTGTGTTGAAAGCAAAATAATAAGGCAATTCAAGCTGTCAGGCCAGGGTATTGTTGAGATCTGAGAAAGAAATTGCAGGGGTCACCTCTCCACTGTGTGCTCTGGTTGCTGCAGAGTGTTTTTTCTCTCGGGAAAAGGGCTCAGAGGCAGATCCAGTTCTGATTCCTGTAACCACTGCTGGGCTTGTAGGGTAGGAAGTGGAGACACTGGAGCCTGTCCTGCTGCTTAGTGGAAAATATGCTGTGTGAGGTTTTCTCATCAGCAAACTCGTGCATTTCCCCCTAGGAATGCCTGAGTCCAGCTTTTAAACCTGCCTGGCTAGAAGTGAATTTTAAGGAATAGCTGAGCATTCCTGCGTTTTATTGATTTGTCAGTGGGGCACATCTGATCTATACTAATGCAGTGCTTAGCCCAGCAAACTGTGCTGCTCCTGGATGGCTGGGCCATGCTCTTGCTTGCACGTTAAATGTGTTTCCTATGGGACACTCCTGGCTGTTTGTGCCTCTGGAGGCCACAGCTCTGGGAGCCTCTGCAGCTGGGAATTTAAATGGTGGGTGAGGCTGGAATCTCCCTGTGCTGGAGCTGGTGATGGACAGTCCAGCACCCTGCATGGCTTTTGTAGGCCATGGAGGCTGCAGCAAAGACCCACAACAGGCTCAAATGTCCTCACGGCAGCTCTTAAAGCTCTGCTTGAGGAGGGGAGGCTGAGAGGGAGTCTCTGACTCCATTTTCCCTCTTGCTTAATCTCCAAAGACTGGGGAATCCTGGAGATGTGCTACACCAAGCAAGAAGGGGGAAGCTCTCAGGACAGTCACAGATAGGAATGGTTTGGTTTTCTTCTTATTTGATCTCCTGCTCTCATCCCTGCTGCAGAGACAGCAGGGGTGTCAAGGTTGGGAAGAAGCTGGGAATGATGAGTGGACTGATTTTTAAGAAGGAAACTCCTCTGAGCTCTGGGAAAGTATCCAGATTGTTCTCCATTTTATCTAAGCTTGTTTGTCTGATTCTGTGCTTATTTTTGAGTAGTTTTGGATAGAAATAAGAAACGTTGGTAATGTGACAACCCTAAAGAAACACCTTGGTGGGGAAGATATGCCTTGAGGGGTCTCTTCTGGCTCTCAGTAGCCCTTGGGAATGATGTAGTGTTCCTTGATTCTGATAATTATAGCCCAAGTGATTATATCTTACCCTCCCCTACTGCTGTTCCTCCCTGCTAATGCTGTGGCCCCCTGTGACAGCTCAGTTATGGGCTGATTTGAATTTTAAATGCAATCACAGGGGCACTTGCTTCTTGTTTCACTTTTGGTAGATGCCACCATCTCCCTCTGCCAGTTTGCTTAACACTTTAATTATTTAATTCTCATGTTCCTGTACTCCTGCCTTTCTTTATTCAGGCCCTGCTGTTCACTGTTCCAATGGCTGACCTGTGGGTCAGGGAATGTGCTGGTGTTGGGTGTAGGTTCCCCTGGGTGTCACTCCAACAGGCTGTCACTTCTCATGAGTTGAGTTTAGAGGCATTAACCAACGTATTGCCATGGCCCCTCCTGGCAGGGGCAGCTGCCTGAGGAGGATTTCCCAAACAGCTTGGTCATGAAGGAAGGCAATGGATTGGGAAGTTGAAGTTCTCAGCAAGTGCGGAAAGGTAAAAACTGTATTTGCTTGCAAGGAGCTTAATTTCCCCTTGTTGCTTCCACACTTCTTGTCATGCTTGGCTATTGCCATCCCTTCTACGAAAGCTGTGATATTGCTTGGTGTAAAATACGTTGTGTTTAAGAAGTTTGTGGCTTCCCTGAAGGGCTGCTTGGCCAATTCCAATTTCTGTATCACCTTAAGTCCCTCTTGTTGGACGACTTCAAGACCTTCAGAGCTTATTGGAATGAATTTGCCCAGGGTGGATAGGGTGAAGTTTCTGCCCTCAGTGCTGGAAGGCAGAGATGCTGTGGCTGGTCACTGTGGGAGCAATGTTGGATGGTGGGACCTGCTCTGCTGGGTGTCCCTCTGGTTAATGTGGACAGGCAGGGACTTTGTTTTGCTGGTTGGCACTTGGCTCTGTGTTTTCCTTCTAAAACCCTCCCTGTCCTCCCCATTTCCTCCTGCATCTCCTCTCCTTGCATTGGAGGAGGAAGCCAAGTGTTTCAGAGCTTGGGAGAGAAACCTGGAGGGACTTCCCTGTGCTCTGAGCTGGGTTGTGCCAACCTGGAATGATCAGGTGAGACCAGTGCAGGTTCGGGAGCCCCGCAGAATGTTTGTTTTCTGGGTGATGAGGACACAGGTGCTTTCAGTACCATCCTTTTGCAGTGACCTCCCTGAGGCACTTGGATGCTTTTCCAGCTGAAATATTTGCTGGTGTCAGCATTCCCCTCTACTGTCCTGGTGACACTTTGAGCTGGACAGTGTTTCTTTGCCTTCCCTCCTCCTGTACCCTGAGGATGCTGGGCTGGAGGGGAAGGAAGGGGGTCAATAAATCTCCTCAAATTGCCTCACAAACCAAGCGTGAACTTGTGACAATTCCAATATGGCCTTTTTAGGGCTTGTTAAAACCCCCGATGCCTCCAGGACTGGCAGGCACTGACCTGGTCGATAGCCCAGCTGCCCTTTCCTGCAGCAAACAAGGCTCGGCGTCTCCTGCAGATCCCGAGCTCTGCCAGCAAGTCATTGCCCCGTGGAGGAGCTTCTGGCAGCTGCAGCCTGCCCCTGTGGGCATGAAAATCCATTGGCAGGAGCACTTCATTTGCAGTATTGACTTCCCCCTCTGACTCCTCTATTTATTTGGATCCAGCAATGGTTTGAGCTCCCCCATCAGTGAACGTGGAGGGGAGGGGATGTGGAGGGTAATTAACCTGCTGGATGCTGATAAGGTTGGATGTCGTGCCATCTTCCATAAGGCTGGAACACAAGTGCTATGGGGAGAGGCTGAGGGAGCTGGGGGCGTTTAGTCTGGAGAAGAAAAGGCTTAGAGGTGACCTCCTCACTCTCTAGAACTCCCTGAAGGGAGGTTGTAGCCAGGTGGGGGTTGGTCTCTTCTCCCAGGCACTCAGCAATAGGACAAGGGGGCTTCAGCTCTGCCAGGGGAAATTGAGGTTGGATATTAGAAAGAAATTGTTTACAGAGAGAGTGCTCAGGCATTGGGATGGCCTGCCCAGAGAGGGGGTGGATTCACCGTCCCTGGAGGTTTTTAAACTGAGATTGGACGGGGCACTGAGTGCCATGATCTGGTAAATGGACTGGAGTTGGACCAAGGGTTGGACTTGATGATCTCTGAGGTCTTTTCCAACCCAATCAATTCTATGATTCTATTCTATGATGCTTTTTAATGCCTGTTTATTTGGTTTTTTTTTTAAGGCTGCTTGGTAAACTCAGCGCAGGAGGCAGGCAGGTTTCTGGGAGCATGTGTCCTGGGAGCTCTTAAAGGTGATTATCCAGGGAAGAAAAGTGAGGGCAACAAACAGCTGGGAAAGGTGGTGTGCCAGTAAAGAAACAAATGGGTTAATTGCAGCCCCATAAAGAAATTAATGGGCTGTTGGGAGGTCATGAGGTCAGGAGTTTCCCTGAGCCCTTGTCAAAAAGTACAAAAATTAGGATAGGACTGTTGTGAGGCCTCCCTGAGCATTTTGGCAGGAAACACATGGATTATTACTGGGTGTGTAAAGAGAGCGGACTGAGCTGGCACAGCTTAGCTACAGCCATCTAAAGAAACATATGTTGAGGACTGCTTAACATAGCAGTGAAATATGAAATATTGAAATATGAATGTGAAATATGTATATGATGTAATGAATACGTATGAAATAACTGGATAGACACCTGACATACCCTGCATCTGTGTGAGGTTTGGCAGAGCAGAGGCTCCCCCACACCCAGAACTCTCTTTACTCTCACCATATAATAAGCTCTTATTTGAAAACCCATTTGGGCTTGAGACACTGTTTCTCACAGTGGGGAGGAGTTTGAGGCTAAATCAGAGGAGGGAAGAAAGGAACAGGAAAGTGTGGGAGACACAACTAGAGAGCCGGTGAAGGGCTGGAGGGGAAAATAGTGGATTGGGATTAAAGGTGAGAATTCTGTGACTATCTGGAAGACTGGTGCAGAGAAGCAGAGGGTGCTGTGCAGGGAGGCTCGCTTGGGGCAGGACTTGGGCAAGGAAGGTGCAGAAGACTGGAGAGGAACCAGAGGGCAGGGAACTAAAGGCTGCTTTTATTTTAAGGGCAATGCGTGTACCTGATCAAGTTGTCTCGCTGAGCACCTCAGTGCAAGGCAAAATATTACCCCTGCCCTTTGGCAAGGAAATGTTGGAGAAAATCTACGTTCCTCTGCAAGAGGAACACCAAAATACGTACACTGCATGGAACCACTCCTGCGTTGGACCATCCTGCGGGGTGGTACCATCCCATACCTTGGTTCTGCAGGAATCCCAAAGAGGAAAGGCATCCTGAGCTCTCCCATTTGAGGAAATACCAACTGCCTCCATCCTTTGCCTAACAGGGAAATCAAATGGTTTAGTTTTGCGTGTTGTCCTCTCTAAAACACCGCTTGGGTTGGAATTGGCCATTTTTGGAGGAACATCTGGCCAGCAGTTCACAGGTACCTCTCACCTGGGGAGCTCTGTACTCCCTCCCCTCCTGCTCCATCTCTCCCAGGGGATGGTTCTTGCAGCTGGAAGCTGAAGGTCACTTTAAATGTCACCTTCACTCAGCTGCCTTGATGGGGTAATTATAGCTGAAAATACAAGGTTTACTAAACAAATTACTAAACAAATTACAAAACAAATGCGGTGTTTACCTTGTCAGAGACTGATTGGAAACACCTGCCATTCTGTGGAATACAGAAGAGCAAGGTGAGGGTTTGGAAGTGTTTTTGCTGGTTGGTGATGTGCCCTGTTGGGTGAGTCTTGCTGGGTCCCCTCCTGCAGCTCCCAGGCAGATGGGGACATTGCACACAGTCTGTGTGATGCTCTGGGTCCTCTCACCCCCCTGGTGAGGCTGAACCTGGACACAAAGGAGGATAAAGGAGTCTCAGCTGCAGACAGCGCGAAGGGCTTTGTGCTTCATTGGTGGTTTGGCTGCTGGAGAAGTGGTTGGAAAGCAGGAAAGGATCAGACTTGAGGTGGTCCCGAGCATTTGCACTGTGATAGGACAAGGGGGAATAGTTTTAAACTGGAAGAGCAGAGATATAGATTGGATATTAGGAAGGAATTCCATGCTGGGAGGGTGGGCAGGCCCTGGCACAGGGTGCCCAGAGAAGCTGTGGCTGCCCCATCCCTGGGAGTGTCCAAGGCCAGGTTGGACAGGGCTTGGAGCAACCTAAGCTGGTGGAAGGTGTCCCTGCCCATGGCAGGAGGTGGGATGAGATGAACTGGATGGTCTGGACTGTGGGTCACAGGCCATTTTATGGTTCTCTTTTGGGAAGGGCTTTACAGACCATCCCGTTCTACCTTCCTGGTCCTATTGTGCTTTCCCTAAGAAATGGACTGACAGTTATTCCCACCTCCTGCTGGCACACACTGAATTTTCCCTCTTACTGTAGGCACAGTAGCAAGGCCTGGGGTGCAAGTCTTGCTGCAAAGCCTTAGAGCACCTGTAACCTAAATCAGAATTCAGTGCCAGCTCCCTCCCTCCCAGGAAGGGCTGTCCCTTTGGCAGAACCCACAGCTCTGTCTTCTGCAGCTCCGAGGAACCTTGAGATGAAGGGATTGGTGTGGGGTTTTTATATTTTATTTTATATTTTATTTTGACATATTAAAATTCATTTTTTCCCCTGTCCACGCATAGACAGTCCCAGAGCAAACCTGCTACTGCGTAATCCACAATGCAGTGTTTGAACACAGCAGAATGAATACCTGGAGTGATGCTGTCCTGGGGGATTGGCTGTTTAATTAATTTAATATTATGTGTTTAATGCGTTTTTTTCAAATCAGTCCTATATACAGTTACTGAAAAGATATGTGAATGGGCATTTGATTTTCTTAATTTTCTCAGATGTACTTGCCACTTTCATATCACAATCTCAACCCAATTTAATGTAAAATCTTTCTTTAGCATCTTGTTTTCTCAGGATTTAGGGGGAACTGCTCAGAAATCAGTTTCCTAGTGTGACTAATGTAGTTTCCTGCTCAGGAAAAACCTGAGAGAGACCCAAAGTTGTTCTGTCATGGCCTGGGGATTTAATATGGGAAGATGTGTGTGGCACATCCAGAGAGAAACTCCCCAGTTCCCAGGGGAGCCTGGCTTGTCTGCTTCATCAGAGACACATACACAGGACAGGAACTTCTGCTGTCACCTCCCTGGAACATGCTCCAGTTTGGAGAGAAACAAAAAAGGCGCTTTTTTCCCCTTTTTTTTTTTTTTTTTTGACCTCCCCCTCTTGGGATGTTTTGGGGAGGGAGGTGATACCTGAGCAGGGAAATGAAAGCCCTGGGTTTTGGAATGGGTGCTGGCTTTGCTGCAATTGCTCAGGGATTTCAGGAGGTGCTGGGTGGCCCTGATGGGAAATCTCCTGGTTTTCTTCTTCACCCTAATTAGGGGTTCAGCTCCAGGATCTTGCTGGCAGATAAGGACTGGGAGGAGCTGGCATGTGTTAAGGAGCTGGGAATGGAGAGCTCCTTGTAGCTGGAGGAAAAGGCAACAAGCAGGGAAGCCATGGGCATTCACTGCCTCCAAATGCCTCTCCCTGGGGCTGCTGGAACCCCCTGGATGAGGGAAACTCAACAGAAGGACTGAGCAGCACCTCCCTGGGGTCTCCTCTACCTAAGGAATGGCAGCTCTCAGGATCCCTGTAAAACATCCCACCCTGCCCCAGCACCACAGGGATGTGGAGAGCTCCAGCCTTTCCCATAACATGCCTGGTTATCCTTCCTCATGCAACTGGATCTCTCAGAGCTCCTTTCCTTGGGAAACTCCTTACAATGACTTCCATCCCTGGAAGTGTCCAAGGCCAGGTTGGATGGGGACTTGAGCAACCTGGTCTAGTGGAAGGTGATCCTGTCCATGGGTTGGAATGAGATGAGCTTGAAGGTCCCTTCCAACCCACACAACTCTAAGATGGTGTGAATGATGTCCCGGTCAATATTTCTATAAGAAAACCAGTCTAACAGTTTAGTTTTCCCCTCTTGCTTTCTCTGAAGTTTGTGGAGAATGCAGCTGGAAATGCACCTTGGTGAAAGTCCTGTTTCTCTTTGATCCTTCTTATTTGATTGGAAATGGACTTGGGAAATTGCTCTGTTGGAAGCAGGAAGGAAATTTTCAGGCTATGGCTCTCTTGGATTGGATCAGAGGTTCCATTTGTACTCAGGTGCCCACACAGTGGGGCATCTGGTGGGGGGAGATTTCAAGGGGAGCCTTCAGGTCTGTAGCCAGCTTCCTGAAAGGGTGCACTGAAGCCCTCAGTGCCCTAATGCAGCCCCTGGGGCCATGGCCGTGGTGAGGAGGAATCATTTCTCAGCATCCTGCTTTTAATTAGGGGAGAGCTTGCAAAAGGTCACTCTGGAGAGCTGTCATTTGTCATCCCCGTTCCTGGAGCCGGAGGAGGTTTCAGTGTTCTCCAGGAGTTACAGAAAACTTTTCTGGCTCCTGGAAAAGCCCCTCTGGGCAGAGGTTGGAGGCCAGATCTTCAGGTTGTGCTCTGTGCCATTTCTGTCTCTGCAGTGTCTGCAGGGGTGGCATCAGAACGGCTCCACCTGTCTGGATCTTCCTGTGCCGCCCATTCCACCCAGCCCTGTGCCCTCCCCTTCATTCGAGGTCACTTCCAGCACCAGAGGGGAAAGAAGTGTTCAAACCCTCAAAGAATAAGATCTGCCCTAAAGTACTGATAATAATTATAGAATCACAGGGTCATTAAGGTTGGGAAAAAACCTTTAAGATCAGAAAGTCCAACCATCAACGCAGCACCACCACCTTGTCCTCAAGTGCCACATCCACACATTTTTTGGTTGCTTGCAGGGGTGGTGATTCCACTGCTTCCTTGGGCAGACTGTTCCAATGCTTTACAACCTTTTCCCCGAAATATTTTTCCTAATATCCGATCTAAACCTCCCCTGGTACATCTTGAGGCTGTTTCCTCTTGTCCTGTTACTTGGTAGCTGGGAGAAGACACTGACCCCCACCTGGCTACAACGATAATGTCAGGTAATGATAATATTTTCCTAGGTCCCACCTGCCTCTAAACACTTCCAAGCATCCTTCCTTTAATTATTTTAAGCAAAGTCAATGATTTATTCTCTCTCTCCAGGCTATAACTGCTATTTTTCTATCCCAGCTTTCCAGGGACCTTTGCTTCCCTGTGGAAGAGGAGCGTGACAAATGGCTGAGCTCCGAGGAGGATGATTTCTGAAATGAGAATGGATTTTTCAAACTGAAAAATCCCTGCTGTGAGTCCATCGGTCACTGCTAGGGAGGCACCGGGGGAACAGGGGCTTGAACAACAGCGAGATGATGCCTTGTGGGGGCTCGTTTGTGCTTCCAGTGCTGGGCTCAGGAGGAGGAATGGAGCAACCACTCCTGGGGACAGCAGAGCCCTGGCACTGGAGCCCTCCCGGAAGGGGCTGTGTGAGTGTGCTGGTTTAAAAGTAAACCGGCAGGAGAAATGAATCCGACTCAAAAGAGTTGAGAAATCAGAACTACAATTGAATAAAAAGGTTACAATAGATACACTGATACAAAGGAAAATTGGTTTCAACCCTCAAAGCCCAGTTGCACAACCCAGCCCCCTGGGGCACAAACAGAATGGTGCTCACCAGCCCCTGTGCTGAGCACCACGTGGTCCCCCTGAGTCCAAAGCAAAAAGAAAAGGAAAACCTGTTTTCCTTCCAGAAGGTTGGTGGTCGCAGTCTGGTCGAGAGTGGTAGTTGCAGTCCTGTTGAGGTTTTGGTCCTCCTCTCAATCTGACGAGTGAGTGAGTGCCCCAAGTCCCCAAACCCCAAGCTTATCTATGCTTGGGTTCAGATGGGAACACCCAGTACCTCCCCCAGGGTGAGGGGTTTCACAATGGGCAATTTACTCAGTGAGTCACAGGGTATTTTGGTCTACTTGATGGCCCATGAGCAGACATGACCCCTCAGGTTGGGTGTGAAGGTGTTAATGACTCCTGGAGGGGAGTTATCACACCTGAATCATTGGTGTGAAGACAGGGAACACTCCTATCTTTGTTTTCTCACGCACCCAGTTCATAGCCGAGGTGTCAAGTGTGTTCTGGGCAGCTGTTGCAAACAATGAATGCATCGTTAACAGTTCATGACAAATGGCAGAGAGGGTATGGCAGTTCCAGTTGCATTCACACAGTGGTAAACTGGTCCCAGCCATTATAACTAGGACAGTGAGCTCTGCTGGCAGCTCTGCAGCAGTGTCAGTGCCTGACTGTGCATTCCTGGTGGTCCTGGCAATCATGGAATCATTAATTGGAATTGTCTGGAATTGGAATTGGAAAAGGTCTCCAAGATCATCAAGTCCAGCCTTTGACTGAACACCACCATGCCCGCTAAACCATACTGTGAACTCTACTCCCTTTGTGAACCTTTCAGGGCTGGTGGCTCCATCACTGCCCTGGGCAACCTGTTCCAGTGCTTAACCACTCTTCCAGGGAAGACATTTTTCCTCTTATTTGGGCCTCTCCCAGTGCATCTTGAGGCCACTTTCCTTGGTCCTGTTGATGCCTGGGAGAAGAGGGTGACCCCCACTCAGCACAACCTCCTTTCAGGTGGTTGGAGACAGTGGAACTCTGAGATCCTTTTCCCCTTTCTGAGGTCCTTTGCTTAACCATGGTCTTTTTCCCTCTCTGAGGCCCTTTCCCCGGCCCTTTCCCCATTTCCACTGCTCTTGCTGGGCATGTCCCACACCATCACTGTCTGAAGGGAGTGCCTGACTGGCAGGGGTTGCTTCTCTGCTTTAAGACAAGAAGGAAATCATTCTCACCCCACCTCTGAGGTGAAGGTAAAGATGCCTGGGAGAAGTCCCTGGGAAGGCATCAGAGATGGGAGAAGGGCAGCAACCCTGCGGGCTCCAGTGTAATGTGGGGTTACACAGCTGTATCCAGATGTGGGGCCACTCCTGAACAGCTGCTCTCCAGGAGCAGGGAAGATGGACTGCAGGTCAGTCTGGTGGTGGTAACTCCTGGAGAAGTGAGGCCACAGGCAGCTGTCAAAGCTGAGAAGGGTCCCAAGAGGGTTTTACAGCCCTGGCACAATTTGTGACCTCTTCTTCCCAGCAAACGCAGCTCCCACTAACCTGAAAGGGATGCAGAGAAGAGCATGGATACTTTTGGCATGGAGTGAGGATGTTTACTGCGTCCCTGAGGTCCTTCTGGGGGCCTGAATAGCTCTTTCAATCATCCTGGAACTCTGAGTGATTTGTGTGCTTATACGAGCACACTTTAGTGTTTCTCTGAAAATCCACAGCAGTAATTTGGTAAATAGAGAATTACCAGGACCTGAAGTATTCTGGACCTGGCCAGCTGTAATTTGCTCAGGGTAATCACTATTCTGCTGCTTCTCTCTGCTAGGTCTGAAAGTGCTGTGAATTTAGAGTAGGAATCAATTAAACAGCAAATAGGTTTCTTTGTCAAAATCAATTAAGTCCTCCTCCCAGCCAGTGCAATGGTCTCCCTGGAATTTCATATTCTGCTTGGCTGCCGTTTCTCCAGCAGCTTTTGCTGGATAATGTTGATGTTTTATGGCTTGATTTAAATCATATGGATCAATGCATATGCATACCTTATTTGGATTTTTCAATTACAGTCATATACTTAGCCTAAGTGAATTATCTGGGTTGTAGTTGCAGCTACACAGAGAATTTTTCATAATGTCTGATTCCATTTTTACTTTCTCTGTGAGCATAAGTGATTCCTTTGGAGAGTGGGATCATTGCAGTTGTTTTGCCCTTCTTGCTGTAATGTGAGTTTTCCAAATGGGCTGGACCAGAAGTTTTCAAGTATCTTCAACCTCTGGACTCTCTTTTAGGTCTGGGTAGAGATGCAAACACTTTGGAAGCCAGTGCTGTGGGTTTTGCTGCTCTGGGGGTGAAAGTCATTTTCAAAGTCACTTTGTGGGGGTGAAAGTAATTTTCAGAGTCACTTTGGACTCCTTGGAACTGGCTCACAGCCCCTCACGTGCCCTCCTTACAGCTCTCAGATCACAGCCTGAGCTCTCTGATCTGCATCTCTGCTCTTCCAGACCTATTGCCCCAGGATTTTAAAACATCCTTTTTCCCTGACTGCTGTGCATCTGAACACCCCAAGTCCCTGTGCATCTCTAAACCCCCAAATACCTTTGGGAACCTGACCCATGGCATGTCTTGAGTTTTTATGTCACCACTGAAACAGGGCTTTGGCTCCTAAATATTCAAAGTGGCTTTGTTTTCCATATCATTCTCCACAGACAATATATCTCCTGTTGCTGTCTGGGGGAGTGAAAGAGCTTTAAGCCAAGCTGTGGCTCATCTTTAAATCAGAAGATTGAAGTTAATATATAGGTATAAGATATTAATGGCATAAAGCTGTGCCAGGGAGGGTTAGGTTGGATCTCAAGACGAGGTTCTTCCTCCTGAGGGTGGTGGGCACTGAACAGGTCACAGCCCCAAGGCCACCGGAGCTCCAGGAGTGTTTGGACAACACTCTGAGGGACAGGGTGGGGTTGTTGGGATGTCTGTGCAGGGCCAGGGGTTGGGCTTGATGGTCCCTTCCAGCTCAGGGTATTCTGTGATTCTATTCTATGATTTGAAGTCTACCACATCCTTTCTTGTGGGTGCTCTATTCTCAGTGATGGCGTTAAAGAGTTTTCTTTGAGGGTTTGGGATATTCTCCTGCTCAGCTGTTCTTGCTGTCCAGGAGCAGCTCCCTGAGCTCACAGAGATGTGTTCCCTTGTACAGTTCAAATATATCTGAATTCTTATTACTACCTGTGTGCAATATTTCTGAAAGTTAACCTTGCCCTCCAGGCTGCTTCTGAGATGTTTGATGACCATCGGACTGTGGGTACAAAATCCACCGGCCACTCACAGCCTCTTTAATTCCTGAAAACAAATGGTGCCTGCAGGTAAGTGACATGTTCCCTGTCGCCACCCAGGGGAGCTCTGTGTGCGGATCAGACCCTGCCTGCAGTGGGAAAAACAATGGCAAAAAGGGGAATTTCACTTGTATTTCATAGTGTTGGAAATGACTGGACACTAAATGGTCCAGGACAATGAAGGAGCTATCTTGTGTTTGAATTGAACTCCAGGGTTCCAATTTTGATAAATTAAATCTAAAAAGGGGGTAATTGCTAAGATGGTAAGAATGACTGGTTTATTATTCCATGTAACAGCCAAACCCACACTTTTTCAAAGAGGTGTTGAGCTTTGGAGAGCTGAAACCATACTCTCCATCTTCCAAAAATCGTACCCTTAAATACTCCCTGTGGCTTGATGCACAGTTTTCCATTTAATGCAAAACTCTCCGTGCTGAAAATGGAGGCCTGGGGTTATAAACTACTCGAGAAGTTGGTGTCATCTGAATTTTCTTTCTGCTTGAGGGGATTTAAGGGATCACTCATCTGCTCAGGAAAGTGTCTGGCCACCGGCAGTCCAAGGAGAGAGCCTGGATGCCCCTCTGGTAAATCTCAATTTTTCAGCACGGTGAAGCTTTGTATAAACAATTAACTGTTCCCTGAAGCAAAGCTACTTCCCAAGCCTTGTTCCTACCTCCAGGCTAATGAGCCTTTCTCAAGCTTTTGCTCTTGGAATTAACGAGGACCTGAAAAATCCTCCCCGATGAGAAGAATGCCAACGGCAAGGAGTGTGGAACTCTGCTCCTGGAGGGGACAGGGCTCAGCCGAGGCTCGAAATCCTGCTCAGCCTCCTCCCTGGCCAGAGCAGGGACAGGGACTGTGTCTCAGCTGCCACAGGGCTCTTCCAGCCACCCCTTGGCAGGAGGTTTTAACCCAGGGATGTTGTGCTGCTTGGCACATTTCAGGCTGTGAGAGTCCCTCAAGCAAAGGAATAAAATGCAAAATGCTTATTCCAGACTGTGCTTTGGAGCAGTTTGTTGTGGAGGTGCAGAGTGTGATGGGGGTCCCTCCAGGATAGGAGGGGGGCGAGCTGAGTTTTCCTGCATCCCAGGGGAGCATTCCCAGACTCTGCAATCTGGGCAAAGGTTCATGTTACCCTGTTTTGTGAGTTAACCTTCTTTGGTTCCCCTCTCTTCCCTCCTTACTTTTCCTCTGCTAGTTGGGGAATCAGGAAAATCACCTTTTGGGGACCGGTTTACTATTGAGTGGGGGAATGCACAGACTTCCATCATCGGGTGATTCATGGCTGTTATTGCTGCTGTGAGATCAATGAATCACTTTAATCCCCTGAATTCCCACGTGCCAGTGATCGAGAGGGGGATTCAGATTCCTGCCTGCATTAGCATATGACTTTCCCTTTATCACTTGGATGCTGCTGGGATCCATTTCCAGAGCTCTGAGAAGCCTCTGCCATCTGTTAATTTAATAATTGCCTAATGTTGTAACATACACATGCTTTAATGGAGCAATTTCCCAGTTCCCATCATAGAATCTATTTAATCTGTCAATATTTCTTTATAATGTCTATTTTCTCAGGTCCTCTTAAAAACAGTGGCATGATTACAATAACTTCAGTTAAGCCTGGCCCTTCATCAGCCTGGCACAGTAAATATTATATAATCCCCATATGTCTGAAACAATCTGGGAAGTTTTAAAATATTAAAGTAGCACATCCTCACTCTTGCAAAACAACAGGCTTGATGGTGCAATTATCTAGTCTATTAATTATTATCTGGTCTACTTAGAATGTGAAAACTATTCTTCAAATTACGTGAACTGAGGCGAATATAAATGAAGAAGGGTCAGGTTGAATTTTATGTCCACTGCAACTCTGAAAAAAAATTAAAAAAAGAACAGGCTGGGATGCCAAATAAATATGGGGGATGCCAGACGAAAAATGGGCTTATTTCAGCACAATCCTGTCTATGCTGATGCTGCTTTTCCTGGTCTGCAAACTTATATGAGACTCATCCCAGTCAAAGGGGAAAAAAAGCAATCCCTTGTTCCTTACAGACATGCAGAATATAGTTATTGGGAAAATATGCATCAATTTCATTTGGGAACCACAGCTTTATTTAGATTTTTAATGAAATCTCTCCTGGCCGGGAAAAGCCAACAATGACCCCGACAGCCCCACTAAAGCCTCTTGCTGTTGTCATTGCTATTTCCCTGTGCAGGTTCTGCCTTGGGACAGCTCTGGAGCTCTGCAAAGTGATCCCAGGAAGTTTCTCCAAAATGCACCCAAAGCCAGTAGGAATGAGCCGTATTTTTGGCCATCTCTGCCGCACGGTTGGCACTTGGCTGTTGTTCTTCTGCTTCCTTCCCTCGTGGCTGCCTGGCAGGTGCCTCCACCCTGCTGGAAGCACTCGGGGCTCCTGATCATCCCCGTGGTTATTCTGATCATCATCACCGAAAACCAAAGTGCCAACAGCTCAGTATCGACTGCTGGGACATCCATGGCATGTTGGGGAGGAAGGAGCTCCAGAGTGTGAAGAGCTGCAAGTCTAAACCCCCATTCTTCCCTCTTGGGTTCCTTTGGAATGCACGGAGAGAAGTTGGCAGTGGTGTATCTCGCCCGGTTCAGGCAGGCAGGTGGGATTGATCCTCCCCTCTGGCATCACAATAGTTTTATCAAAGGGCTTCAGCCAAGGTGACCAGCTGACTCAGCATCCCACTTTTAGAAGAGCCAAGTCAGGACAGTTGGTTCTCATCCTGAGAGCTCATCTTGGTTTAACGAACATCTTCCACATTCGTAGAACCTTGGAATGGGTTGGGTTGGAAGGCACTTATAGATCTTCTTGTTCCAACCCCGTGCTATGGTCAGGGACACCTTCCACCAGCCCAGGTTGCTCCAAGCCCCATCAATGCCTCAGCACCTTGTTTTGCACCTTCCTCCCCCTGCAGTCGTTGTGGTGTCTCTCTCCCCACGCCCTGCAGAAGGAGCACACAATCTCCTCTTGTTTTGTAGCAGCAGTGGAAAGACTTGTGAAGGATTGTGCTGGAAGGCTGTGGTGAAAGGGGGAATTAAACGCAGATTTCCTGAGCAAAAGGCAAGTGGGCGTTGGGCCATGTTTCCTCTTTAGAGATGCGAGGTCAGGATTTGTGGAGTGCTTTGAAATCTCCTGGGATGAAAGCTAATGTAAATGTGACAGCTATTATTATAAACTCTCTCAGCAAACTTGAACTCGCCCAAATGTCTATTCATGAGCTTATAAGAAATCAATTCCAAATAATTGCATTATGCCCTTTGTATTAGTGGATTTTCCACAGTAATTGACTTTATAGAAAAAGACATCTCTCAGCTTAGTGAGGAGTTTATGCCCAGCCCACTCCCAGTGAAATGACAGGATTCTGTGTGTGAGAGCATCTCTGACAGAGTGATTGGAACTGAAAAGCAGCCCTAACAATACTGCAATTACCAGCATCCCCCAGGCTAATCCAACTAACAAAGTGTTTAATGCTGAATTTTGTGAGGATTCAGACAAGAAGAAATACAGAGAGGAGATGTGCAGGTTAGGGCGGTGAAGGCATGCAGGTATTTGTCACTCTAGAGCTGAAATACTGACTTGTCACCTCCCACAATGCACCTTGGAAATGGGAACATCCAAGAGATACCAGCATTTATCTCATTAAAATCCCAGGAGTACTAAAATTTCTGCCTGTCAGCATGTGGGTAAGAGCCTGCACCTCATGGGATCTACAGCCTGGGGACTTTGTGCCTGATGTCCTTCAAGCTCCAGCCCAGAGTGCTGCTTTGGCCCCATTGCCCAGGGGCATGTGGGAAGACTTGGGGTCACCTCATCGCTTCCTTGTGCCTCTCATAGCTGAGCAAGTGGGATTTGGGATGTAGGTGGGATGAGGAACCACACTCGGTACCTTCATAACTAAAAGGGGGAGTGAGGAATTGGCCTTCCAGACCATGGCAATCTAGGTCATAGAATCACAGGATACCCTGGGTGGGAAAGGAGCCACAAGGATTTCCAGTCCAGCTCCTGGCCCTGCACAGACCCCTCAACAATCCCACCCTGTCCCTGTCCTGTTGTCCAAACACTCCTGGAGCTCTGGCAGCCTTGGGGCCGTGCCCACTGCCCTGGGGAGCCTGGGCAGTGCCCACCACACTCGGGAGCCTGGGCAGTGCCCACCACCCTCTGGGGGAAGAACCTTGTCCTGAGATCCACCTTAACCATGCCCTGACACAGCTCCAGCCATTCCCTGGGTGCTGTCCCTGGTCCCGCCAGAGCAGAGATCAGTGCCTGCCCCTCCTCTGCCCTTCAAGAGGAATTTGCAGCCCCCAGGGAGGTTTCACCTCAGTGTCTTCTTTTCCAGCTGAACGAGCCAAGTGACTTCAGCCACCCCCCGTAGGGCCCCTCCAGACCCTTCACCATCCTTGTGTCCCTAGTTTAGACACTCTCTAAAAGCTTTAGATCTTTTTTTTATATTGTGGTGCCCAAAAGTGCCCCCAGGACTCGAGGTGAGGCTGCCCCAGTGCAGAGCAGAGTGGGACAATGCCCACCTTCAGCTGGCTGCTGATGTTCAAGGCCATGTTCCACAAGCAGATTTTCCTAAAGAGCCCAGCTCTGTTGGGTCATGGGGACTGAGAGGAACATCTCAACAGTCTCTTTTGGGGCTCTGGGCAGGAGATCTGAAGAGGGTTTACTCCAGACCTGCTACTTCCCAAGGAAGTGGCAAAGTGGGGCCAGGACATTCAGGGCCCGCCCGTATTCCTTCATTTATTACCTCGGGATTGAATGACTCCAGCCTGAAAGCCCACGAGATGGTCCATAGTGCTGCATCCCAGCCAGAAGGATGCTTTGGAAAAACAGGGTATTATTGGTCAGCTTCCCCCTCCCCAGCTGGGACCCAGCCAGGCAGGTGACTGGCAGGAGGAGTTATCCAACCAGAGAAAGACTGAATTAATGGCATGGACTTTCTTTTTAAGTAGAAAAAGAAAAATAATTCAAAGATCATAAAAGATACACGAAAGCCCCCAAGTCAATAATCTGAAAAGTGACTGAGTCACTATCTAAGAAAATTTTGGCTTGTGTTTCCAGTATATCGGCATCAGATTCCCTCATTTAGCCACTGAAGTATTTTCATCATATCTGAATATCTTATAGTAATATTTCAGACAGTTTTGAAATGCTACTTTTAAAATTTTTGGTCAGGAAATGCCCAAAGATTTGCCCTTTCACAGAAAGATAATAACGTACAAAAAGAAAACTATCATGTTTCCTTTGAATGGAAGTATTTTGAAACTTCCCCTGGCTTGCTGAGATTGCATTTCTAGTGAGGCATTGTTGGAAAATAAAAGGATTTTAGGAGAAACTTGGTTACAGAAACCTGGAATTCCTACTGTAGGGCCATGTAAGAATTGCAGTATTCCCAAGAGACATGTCTGGCTCTCAGTTCCATGTCTGTGCACATTTAATATCCCGTAGTAAAGGACTGGGAAGGCTCATCCAGGATCACTCCAGAAAGCTCATTGAGGAAGAAGTTGAATTCAATTCACTTTCCATAAACATTTTGAATGGAGTCTTATTCAAACGTGTAGTTCCAGGCGCTGTTGGGAAGCTGATCTTTCCCCCACTAAATGAACTCCTCGAGGGAAAAGCCTGCTCCAACTTCATGGATATCCCTTTTGTTTGTTTAAGCAAACAAGGAAATGAAGTTGTGCTGAACATAAACACACTGAAACCCGAAACATCGATTTCTTTGGTAGTTACAAAGAGTCTTTCCCGCATTCATAACAAAGCCAAGATTAATTGGATAATACTGGTCGTTAAGAAAAAAAAAAGAAAACAACAAGCCTTTTCATGGCTTTCATAATAATTAACATTCTGCCTCAGTAATCAATAACTTTAAGCAGCTTAACAAGGAAGGGCTTGCTGTAGGACCAGCTTAGCAGCTGGAACAGACCAGCTGTGCAAGAGAATTGCCCCAGTTGCCTCCGGGTGATTTCAGTGTCTTGCTCTGGAACAACACGAGCACTGTTAAGGTTTCGGGTGCTTTTTGCATCTCGAGGCTTTGAAATGTTGCCACAGCACAGCCTCAGCCTTTGCTCTCCTTCTTCTCCAGCACAGAGTGGGGCTTGCTGAAGGAACGTCGCTCAGACCGAGGTGTGAGTTTGAACTGCAGATATCAAATGCTTCAGTTCTCCCAGAGATTTCCAGCCCGGAATTTCTTCTTCTGGTTCAAGACTGGTGTGCGTTTTACACAGAGAGATAAACATGTTGTCGAAACATTGAAGCTGGCTCTGGTTTTGATCATATTTAAGGCACCTGCCCATTTTGCCCACATCTGCTCAGCCGTTCCTGTAAGCACATTGGAGGTATCTCAGGCTGGGACAGGAATGCAAATAGTGTCAAAATATTGGCAAACCTCTAAAACCCCAGGGACCAGAGATGAAATGAAAATCTAGGGGAAGCAATAATAAATGTGAAATAACTTTGCTTGCAGTCTCATATTTATAATTTCATCTGGAGTACACGCAAATATGTAATTTGCAGAGCAGCGTCTTGGTAAAATCAGGGCGTCTCAACATCTTAATACATTGCAAGGGCCCCCCTGAGACCTCACCTGCATCCTTCTCCAATCCTTCCACATGCTTCTCTCAGCAGAAAACACAATTAGAAAAAAGCCGTGAGTTTGAAAAGGTGTTGCAATAAAATAAAAAGAGACCTCAGGAAGGCTTTGGAAGCTTGATAGTAATCAAATCTACTGCAGAAAAGAAAATCGATGTTGCTATCTTTATATATCAACATAAACATTTTTATTTCATTACACCAACGAGAAGGACAAAGTGTAATGAATCAAGAGGGATTTCAGGAGTGGAATGGAGATGAAACAACCCAGCTTGTCACTGTTCCCGTCTCATGAAGGATAACCCTGTCTCTCCAAAACACTGTAAATCTCTCACCCTAAGCGCCTTTGCAGCCTGAGGCAGGAAGGAGATCAGACCTCCAGCAACAACTCATGGCCAAATTACTTCCACTTCGGTAGCTCTCTAATGGACAATATTGATTTGGGGTCGTGTGAGGTGGACGGGGCCGTGGGTGTGCAGGTCTGCGGCACCCGGGGGGCTCCTTGTTGCCAGAGGTGGCATCCAGATGTTCTTTGGGAGCCAGCCTGTGGGATGGGGGGCTTGCCTTGCTACCCCCAGGGCTACCAGGGGAGGCAGATAGGAAGTGCCCGAGGACCCAAGGGACTCTAGACTAGTTGTGCCAATGCTCTTTGCCTGTAGGCACATGGACAACGAGGGCTCAGGCCAAGCTCAGGAGCTCCAGAGGGTCGGGGTGGGACTGAGGGTCAGGGTGGGACCGAGCTCAGCAGGGCTCAGCGATGCCCTCAGTAAACCAGCTGCAGTTCTGCACCCCCTCTTTGGCAAACAAAGCAAACTGTTCCCAAACACTCCATGCAGGCTGCATGTCCTTCACAGAGCAAGTCAACAGCGATGAGGAAGCAACGGATACATTTGCAGAAAATGGGTTTGGATCATGGACGGAAGGGCTAAATCATTGAATAATGTATTAATGCTACCAGCCCTAATAGGAGTGAGGAAAGAGAGGTTTAGATACATGAGCGGGTCAGGCATCAGAAATTTCAGTTTGTGCAGAGTTTGGAGCATAGAACGTAGACTCCATTTCAATTAAAAATAATCTTATTAATTTATGTTTTAAATTGCATGGAAACATACCAAGGTTCTTGTGGCTATTTCAGAATAAAACCACTCCCCTGGACGGTGCAGACTTTGGAGCCCCTTCCCCACAGTTTGTGGGGCTGGAGGACAGGGCTGCCGGCCACAGGGACCTGCACAGGCTGAAGGGATGGGTTGCTGGGAGCCTTACAAAGTTTAATAAATATAAAAGCAAAATCCTCTCCTGAGAGGGACACCAGACCCCAGCATTGCTGGATCCATGGAGAGCTTTGCAGGAAAAGTTCCTGGAGCTGCTGGTGGACAAGTCAGGCATGAAGGACCACCAAACCCCTGCAAAAACTATGTTAGAAAGATTCCAGACAGTGTCCAGGGGATCTTTGCCTGTTTCCTGCACTGGTGAGACCCCATCTGCAGTGCTGGGCTGCTTTGGCTCCAGTGGGTCCAGCAGAGACCACCAAAATGATCAGGGATGGAGAATAGAACATGCAAGGAGAGGCTGAGTGAGTTGGGTCTGTTCAGCCTGAAGAAGAGAAGGTGAAGTTGAGACATCATCACAATCTGCAATGGCCTGACAGGAGGGTGATGTGGCGGCTCATCCCAGGAGTACATGGTGGGTGGATGAGGGTCCACAAGTTGGAACAAGAGAAATCCTCATTGGACAGAAAGGCGGGGGGGAATCACCCAAAGGGTGATCAAACACTGAACCAGGGGGACAGGAGGGGCTGTGAGACATCCAGACCTCAACGGGGCAGAGCTTGGAACAGGTTGCTCCAACAGGTTGGAGCAGGAGACCATGGACCTCCAGCACAGGTGGTGCTGTGACTCAGGAGCAGCATCGGTGCAGTTCTGAGCAAGGGACTGGGACAAAGCTCTTGAATAATCACGTTGAGGCTCTGACCATTCTGTGGCCGCTGCAGCACTTGGCCATGTAAAATCACCCATGTCTGCAGGGTGAATTTCCAGGGAATATTCACAGCAGCTCCAGGAGCAGAAGGGTTTATGGGAACGTGCCAGTTGTCTCTGGCTAACTGTGCCCCTTTCTCTGTGATATATGGAAAGCCTGTTTTCTCAGTGTGTTAAGGAATAATTCTCGTAGCCTCAAACACTTTTTTCCCAGTGCTTTTCCACACAAGGAAACTTCTGGACAGCTCCTGACTGGGTGATTTCCTCCACCTCCTCCAGGCTTCTCCCTCTTGCCCACCTCGTCCCTCGTGACCAACACATCTGCCCCCCTTTACCCTCAGTGGCTCTGTGAGCATCACAGCCCTTTGCCCTCTGTCTTAGCTGGGCTGAAGGTTCCTCCTCCACCGTTGCCTGGGGCAAACCCAGGAGGAGCTCTCTGGGTGGGATCTGTGTTGACTGTAAGGGACGGGTTGAGGAATGGCTGTTCTAGCTCTTGCTTTACTTTGCATCAACAACAGCTCCAAGGCTTTCAAACCACTGCCACCACTCAGGGCTTGTCCATGAGGGTTATCAGAGCTGTTTCAGTCAAATTCAAGTTCTGACAACGCTGTCACTTTTCCTCCAGGATCTGCCCGGCAGCTCTCGGGGGCACCCAGGATTGCCTTCCATGTCACTGTCCCCTCTCTTTTTAAATAAACGTGACATCCCTTTTGCTCCTCCAGGCTGGAAACTTTCTTTTCTCTCCGGGTAGCTTCTTTCTTTTACTCCAAGGTCTCAGGAGGCTTTGGGAATAAAGAGTCCAACAAATTAGATTGGTTTCACCGAGTGGCTGAGCCTGCAGCGGGGATATTGGGTTTTGGATGCTGCGCTTTCATTTCTTTCTCATCCTGTAAGCTGTGCAATCTTTTCCCAGCTCTTATCCCTGAGAGCAACATGGGGACACTTTCCTCTGCTCTGACATTGTTAACTCCTCCAGGCTTGAGGGGGGAGCCAAGTTAAAAAACGGATTGCCTGCTGCGGGCTCTCTGTAGCCCAACAACTGGGGGTGATGTTTGCTTTGGAGGGTTTGCAAAATAGCCTGGCTGGGGAGCCAGTTCTGAGGTTTGGTGGAACCTCAGTTTCTTCGTTGTCACAAATTAAGAGATGTAAGACCGGTGGGAGGTAATTTCCTCCCTCCAGAACAAACATCCTTTGACTCCATTTACCTTGAATGAAGGTGGCCCAGACAGCACAGAGGTGACCCTTCCTCTCCCTCCGAACCACGCTCAGGTAAGAGCAGATGGAGGCTGAACATTCCCAGCAGTAAATCCACCCAGAACTCTCTTCCAGCGTAATGTTAATTATCTCAAATGTAAGTAGTGAAATAGGAATAATTCAGAATAGATTTGTCTCTTTTTAAAGCCAGGATTCTGAATGCATTGACACACCCACAGCTCCAGAGCTGCACTCCCCCAGGCAGGAAAACTTGGAAAAAAGCTGTGGAAAAGTCCAGAGCTGAGCTAGGCTTTCACCAGCCCAGCAGGGTCAGCCCCATGTCACCCCACAGATGCTGGTCCAGCCATTTCTTAGAGCGTCCCAGGAAGGAGCTGCCGTGTTTGCACCAGACAATCCACTCCAGTCCCCTACTGCCTACAAAAAGTCAAAGTTCCAAATGAGCAGAGTGAATGTTTCATGATTTCCTGCCTTCCACAGACACAGAAATCAATGTCCCTCTCTTTGCAGCAGCCTTTTCCATCTTTAAGGAATGTTTTTGCATCCTTCCCTTCCTCTGTCTCCTCCGGCTTATGCTGAAAAACCCACCTGGATCATCTTCCTTCACAGGTCCTGTGAGCTAAAATGTGGAATTACATACAAGTATCAGGGACACATTTAGCAGGAAATGAAGCCTGTGCCTAATAGATATTTTCCTTCACAGAACCACTACAAAGTCAGCTGAAGAATCACTATCAAAAGGTGGAAGAGTTATTAGCAGCATGGCCTAAACCTAATTACCTTCCTTCAGCTGCAGCCTGTGCACTTCACTGCGCTGCAGACACCCTAGAAAGGCTTCAAAGATTGAGTTCTTCTGCTTCTAAATTACACAAACACAGAAATTCTGTGCAAAATATGCTCAAGGATCCACCTGTAACTGGTTTTTCACTGCAAAGCTGTGCAGGAATGTTGGATGATGCACATGCTGCTCTTCACAGGACTAAGAGTGACTCCAGGGAAAAGCTCACAGAGGAGCCCCAGGCTGGGTTTATGTAAAAGTGTCTTGCAGAGGCTCCACTAATGATGGGCTCCTCTTGTTTTTACTGAGCTCCTTTGCTGAAGAGCTGAGCAACAGGAATGAACCCCGGGTACGAAAGAAAACCTTAAAATATCCCAGAGATAGTTTAAAGAACACTTTGGACACGTAATCCTAGAGACAAATATGTGCAGCTGAGACCAGAAGCTTTCTAAGGAGCAAATTGCAAACAATACATTTTTAGAGTTAAAAATTATTCTAATGTAATGATATCTGTTCAGTCGATGTTTGGAAGTAAATCAGTGTGTGAGTAGTAAAACAATATTGTACTTTAAACTAAATTATTAGCAAACAAATCAGTCTGGTAGGTAATGAATGCATGCTACATTATTCATTTCTATTATCCAAACACTTCCCTGGCTCTCAGAGCCTGGCGATAAAGTATTCCGAATACACAATCCACCATCCCAGAAAACAGTCTCTAATGGGATATTAAAGTTAGAAGAGAAGTGAAGAATATTCCCCCAAAGCAAGGCATTTGAGTAATCCTGGAATGAATCCATCTCATGGTTCTTTTTAAAGCTGGTTTTATTTTTTTTATTTTTTTTTTTTTTTACTAACTAAAGCACTTTCATTACGTCTTGACTGACACATGTTCCCCACTTGGGTCCTTCACCAACCCATGAATTCCTCCCAGGATGTCTCAGTAACACAGAAGTAAATGCATTGCCAAGCTGGTCCTGCTGCTTTTCTTCATCCCACCTGGGGAGCCTGGAAGGGCTGAGCCAGAGCCCAGCTCCCTCCTCACTCCATCAGGGCTGTGTCCACCCTTTCCAGAAGATAAAAGCCACCTGAGGACAAGGGATGAGGCAGTAAGACCTTCCCTGCCCAGTTTCTGCCCTCATTCCTGCTGTCACCTGGTCCATGGTGGGACGGGAAGGAACGGGAGCAGGATGGACGATGGGGGAGTGGGTGGCTGCCCACAGCCAGGAGACCCTGCCTGATGCACCTTGAAGCCTCAGAATGCTCTGCCCTCCCTGGTGGAGGGAGAACATGCCCCAGGTTGTGGATGATTTCATGGACTCCCAGAACGGTTCGGGTTGGAAGCGACGTTAAGTTCATCTTGTTCCACCCCATGCCATGGACAGGGACACCTTCCACCAGCCCAGGTTGCTCCAAGCCCCGTCCAACCTGGCCTTGGACACTCCCAGGGATGGGGCAGCCACAGCTTCTCTGGGCACCCTGTGCCAGGGCCTGCCCACCCTCCCAGGGAGGAATTTCTAAATCCCTCTTCTTGCAGCTTAAACTGTCCCCCCTTGTCCCACCACCCCCTGTCTGTGTAAAGACCCCATGGGGAGGACGTCAGGGGGGTTTGAGCAGTGGAAGAGGGATTGAGACTTGTCCCCTTCACATCCCCTGTTGTCCAGCAGACACTGCCCTGCAGCAACCCCAGGGCAGGGGCTTCTCTTTCAGGTCCCACCGGTCCTGTCTGAGGCAGGTGATCACCACCAGGAGTTATTGCTCTTCTCCTGTGGCCTGTTTTAGAGCAGGATGTAAAAAGCTGTTGACTTCTGACAGTGATTTCATCTGTCCCGTGCTGTAAATGGTTTTATTTCCCAGCAGGGAAACCAGAACGAACAGAAATAGAGATGCCAGTCAGAAATCATCACTGAAAATGTAAGTGGTCGCTCAGGGCCAGGATCAGAGGGCATCTCGGCAGATCAGGAGAGATGAGCCTCAAGTTGCACCAGGGGAGGCTTAGATTGGATATTAGGGGAAATTTCCTCATAGAAACAGTGGCCAGGTAGTGGAAGATGCTGCCCAGAGAAGTGGTGGAGTCACCATCCCTGGAGGTGCTCAAATATCATGTGGGTGCTGCACTTGGGGACATGGCTTAGTGGTGGCCTTGGAATGGTTTGACTTGATGATCTTGAAGGTGTTTCCCAACCTTCATGACCCTGATTTTTCTGATAAGCAAAACTGCTGAGACAGGGCAGTGGGAAAGGCCAGCAGTGACTGGTCCAGAAGGACTGGCTGGGTTTTGGGGCAGACACCCTGAATTCATCCCTGCAACCCCGTTCTGCCACTGCAGGGGCTGTTTTTCCCTGCCAGTTTTCCAGGTTGCACAACCCAGCCCAATAACTGTGTTTTGAAGCGCATCGCGTGTGATGTTCTGGAAAAACATTTATTATAAAAAACCTGTTTCCTTCTGATAAAATGAATTGATTTCATAGTGAAGAAAGCAGAGACTGAGCAAGAAATGCAACCACCTTGATGCTGAGAGGTTAACCCCGTGTGGTTTCTGCTCCACCAGCAAGGACATCAGGGTTTTTTTTTCCCTTTGGATGTTTCTAACTCTCTGCACAGGAGGAGGCTGGTGGGACTTCAGGAGCAGGTCAGTCCTTCCCCACAGCTGGGACTGCTGCTGGTTTTTAAGCCACTGTAAAGATTTATCAGCCAGTTTAGGACCTAAGCAGGTTTTATAGGAAAACATGGGCGATGAAAGCACAGGAGGGCTCTTGCATTCAGAGGAGACTCAACATGATGTGATCATTCATGCTGCATGAACCTGACTCTTCTCCCAAACCAGGACATCCTGAAATCTTCCAAACTCACAGATTTCTCTCATGCTCCACCCTCCCCAAAACACATCCCTGGGCCCGCACACCCCCAGGCTCCCAGGGCTGAGGCTGGTGAGGGGCTGTGGGTCTTGCTGTCCCCTTGGTTTTGTGGTGAGAAGGAAACTGGTGAACAGCAAACGGGAGAGTCACGGCGTTTGTGGCATCTCAGAGAAAAGGGCTGTTTTTGAGGACACGGAGGAGTGGCTGAGGTGCCACTTCAGATTCTCTGCAAAAACATCCTGCTGCTGCCAGGGCTGGGACTGGAAGACCCAGGGAATGTGCACTCACCAAGAAACAAGAGGGCATCCAACCTTCCTGCCAAGAGATCAACTGAAATAGCACTTGACATAAAGCACCCTCAGAAATGAGACATTCTTGCCATGTTTGCTCTTCAGCAGAGACATTCACCTCCAGGTACATTAAAATATGTGATAGCTGATCTCTGCTGTGACATTTGCCTTCCTGAGTTCAGGAATACAGGCAGAAGTCAGAACTGGTTATACATGTCACAAAAAATTAGTCATCAAATATTTCATCTGCACAATGAACAGAATATGTGGGTTTTTTCTTCCACAGCAAATGTTTGGAGAATAAAATCGTTTTCTGTGCTGGCTGTGGAATGCTGAGGTCCTGGAAAGATGAGGCCAGTTGTTCTCTCTAGGAACTGAGGTGTATTTTCAATGTCTTGCCTCGTCTGATTGTGCAAGGCTCTGGTAGCAGAGGTGTGCTGACTGCATGGTCACCAATGCAGGATGTCCAGTGGTGAGTGGGATGGAATGAGGTGGAGCAAAGGCTCCAGATCCTGCCCTTTCCTTGACAAGCTCCCCTAGAAGAGAAAATCCCCTCCAGCACCCACAGCCTTTCTGCTCTCACTGGGATGCTCAACCTTCACCTCTATAAAGCTCTTCAGAAACAACCAAAAAACTAAAAGCATGGATAAACATCAAGTCAGGAGACTGAGAATATGAAAACCACTTCAGAAAAGTAGAAGTAATATCCAGATAAGGAATTGAAAAGAGAATGCAAACATTGACTGTGTGCATGGAAAAACACAAAAGGCAGCCCCTCAAAAAGGCTAAAAAGTTGCAGGAGCAGCCTAAAAACCCTCCTAACACCCTAAAAAAGGGTTTGTCCAACCCTCAGGAGCTGGAAACTGTCTGACAACCCATAGGACCTGTGGCAACCCAGGTGTAAAAGGGGGCTCAGAGAAGGGGAAGCCACAGCCAGAAGACACGGGGCTTGTTTTGCATCTGCACCCAGATGGAGATCAGACCTCCCTGCACAGGAGACCTGCCGTGGGTGGAAGTGTCGCTGGGTGAGGTTACAGGAAAAAACAACAGAGGGCTCCATCCACAGGCTCCCAAGACCAGGAATGAGGCACCAAACCTGAGCACTCTAGGGCGGAATCTCTGGCTCCAGACTGCCCCAATACCAGACTGAAAAGGGACAGATAAGATGTTATTTTATAAAAAAGGTCCATGGAGTCACGTGTGATACTCTGCCACCTGCAGCAGGGAACTCACTGGAAGCTATTCCAAAGGCTGGAATGGGGAGATATGTGGGACACGTGGTTAAATATGGTCTGCAAGGAATGATTTTTATTTTTTTTTTGAGAAAATTTGTGCCTTAGGAGTCTGCAAAAGGCAGTAAAGTCCTGACTGATGTGTAGATGATGAACAGTGAACTGATTTTACTGTCTCTTCAAGGGTCTCTTCCTGGCACTTGATGAACCGTGTAGGCGACAGGCTCAGGACACGAGGAAGGCTCCTCTGCCTCCGTGGGCACTTCAGCTGGGAAACTCTTCCTACAGAAGCAGCAGATGCAGAAGATTTTGGTTCAAACATGAAGTAAATTCATGGAGAGAAGAATCCATGGAGGGCTGTTAAATATAAAAACACCACCTCTGTCTCAAAGCTCCAGAGCTCTGGAGGGTTGAAAGAACACCAGAAAACACCTGAATTTACTGTTCTTGTACAAACTCCTGGGTGTCTGGCTCTGGTTGATGTCAGACCAAGGATGGGGCTGTATGAAACTTAGTTCTAAACCATCTGGACTGTTCTTTAACAAACTCCGAGCATTGCCTGCCATCCCAATGTCCATCTGGTTCCCGGAGGTGCCAATTGCTTTGGGCTTATGCTCCTCTTAACCCCAGGTGGATATTTGGAGAGGTGTTGGAGGAATGGGCCAGCAAGCCCGTGGGACACTTCAGATGAGGCCACTGACCCTCTAACCCAGGGAGAGAACAAATCCTCAGTGATCCTTAGTGCCCAAATGCTGATGTCCCACTGGATTCATGTCAGCAAAACACAGATTTTAACATCCTGGTGGGAAGGAAATGTGGGGGGTGAGGGTGAAAGATTGGGCAGGACTAACTTGCTTGCTCTCCATCCCTTTTCCTCTGGCAAACTGAGACCAAACTGTGCCTCGTCTCAAACACATTCATGAAGGAAAGAGGGGAACAAGATGTTTAACACAGTTTATGAAATGAATAGGAAATAAACGCAGTAATAAAAACTGGCATATTTTGTCCATTGAGCTCAATGAAGGGTTATCGATCCTTGGCTTATTTATAAGTAGCTAATTGTGAGTGTTTGCTGTTAGACTGTTGCACTAAGTTTGTCATTGTAATTATACAATGCAACGCTATAATTACAGATGACTTCCACTGGTTGACTGCTTGTGGGATGTTTACATTCTTTCCCTTATTTTTGACAAATATTTGTAGTTCAGCCTTATCTGTGGCTGCATATACGTTGTTTTATAATCATTAATAGAGCTAAAGGGGGAATAAAATGGAGTGTATAATTTATTTAATGAATTTGGCTACTTTTCCTGCTCATAAATTTTTTTTGCCAGCAGTTTATGCTGCGTATTTGTTGTTCCAAAAGTACTTCTTGGGTGATTGTTAATGTTCCTTCGTGCTCTGTGAGCTGTTTGTGAGCAGTTTGTTGTGAGAGCTTGGGAGGAAAGTCTGAGCTGGGATGTTGCCCTTGATTAGCCAGGAGAGTCACAGATTTCTGCTTATCTTCATCTGGCACAGCTGCCCAGGGCAGTGGTGGAGTCACCATCCTGGGAAGTGTTCATAAAATGTATGGATTTGGCATTTGAGGTTTAGTGGTCAGTGTGGTGGTGGCATTGGGTTGACAGTTGGACCCGATGATCTGAAAGGTCTTTTCCAACCTTAACAATTCCATGATTCCCTGTGTGGGAGCCAGACCCCAGCAGCACCACAGGGTGTGTGAGGTGGGATGGGGCCTCTGGAGAAGGTCCTTCCAAGGATCAAAGATCAGAGAAGGTCTGTCCCTCAGAGCAGAGCCAGGCAGAGCAGTCTGCCCACGAGTGCATCCAGCAGGGGTTTGGGTCTCTCCAAGGATGGAGACCCTCAGGCTGTCTGGGCAGTGCTTTGTGTATCATTGAGGAAAAACATAATTTTCCTCTGTTTTTCGGGTGTTTCAGCTTGTCCTGTCCCAGGTACCACTGAGAAGGACCTGACTCTGTCTTCTGTACTCCCTCCTTCAGGTATTTATGCACATGGATAAGACCCCCCTGAACCTTCTCCAGGCTGAAATTCCCATGCCTCATCCTCTGCAAAGCTTTGATCACCTCTGTGGCCCTTTTCTGGCCTTGCTCCCACGTCTGGCTCTCAAAAATGGAACATCTGCTTTGACGTTCTCTAATATTCCTTCAAAAGCTGACATTTCCCCGGCTTTTGCAGGGAATACAAACACAAAACTCAGGGCTGGACCCTAAAGAGAGGAATTTGATTGTCTCCCAGTGAGGAAATACCTGCATATTCCTGAGGTATGAAGCAATGCTCCCATTTCTGCTCCACACATCTTTCTCCAGCCATGGTGGCCCCTGGACTGCAGCTGCCTTTGAAGGACTTGGGGTGTCCTGGATTTTGGTGCTGTTTTTCCTCCTCCCAGCCCTTGAGGATTTGCTCACCATAATGTGACTTCCAGTGCTATCCAAAGAAAAGGGGAGGGGGAGGGAAGAGAAAGCTGAAGGACACAGAGCCAGCATGGAGAAGGTCAGAGGGACCATGTGAGCAACCAGCACCTTCCAGAAGCTGATGACCCCCTTGGGACTTGCCGTGGGGCCACGGAATCATAGAACATCCTGAGCTGGAAGGGTCCCATGAGGATCGTCGATGACCAGCTCCTGATCAAGTGGGCTGAGTCCCTGGGAATACAAATGAGTAGGATGGCAGCACGAAGATGAACAAAACATCACCATAATAACTCACTGTCCTCGTTCTCCTGGGCTCGCTGTGGTGCCTGCTGTGATTTACCTCTCACGAGCTTGTTCCAACCCATGCGTTGTAACTCTGGGGTAAATGAAAGAGCTTGTGCTCGGAAGGGCTCGGATGAAGGAACTTCTGTCCTCGCTCAATTTATGATATTGTGGCTCTATAATATTATCTTCCCCACTGTATTAGATTTGAGGCAGATTTCTAAAACAAAGAAAAAAAAATAAAAAAGGAAGGAACACGAGTTTTATAGCTTCTGACAGCTGCAAAAACACATTATTAAATCCAAGAGCGAGGGCATAATAAAGGTGAGAAGTTAAGTAGGAATCCTGACGCAGAGCTCACGGGAGCCTCGGGTGCTGGGGCATTGTGCTGACGTGGGCTCTGGGCAGCAGAAAACACAAACCCCCGTCTGCCTGCCCAACATTCCCTGCCTGGTGGCTTTCTCATGGCTCTTCCCCTCTGTCAGTGCTGTTCCATGCGACGGTCAAAAACTACACGGTCCCATCTTGGGGGCAAAAGGCTGGAACATTTATTGAATACACCCGTGACAATATATAGAACCAAAAGGCAGGGTATGTTAATAGGGAGGCAGGATATGCTGACAGGGACGATTTATGTTAGTTAGGGCTTAGACAACTAATTAGCTACATTTCGCAATAGATGGAGCATTTCTCATGGCAGAGCCACCTGGAGGAATAGAGGCCTCAGCAGAATGGCCACAAATCAAGAGAGTCCACTCAGTCCCTCCGACAGGAGACAGGGCACGATAACTGCAAACAGTCTTCTCAAGGCCAGGCCTCCTGTTTTATCAGGGAGAGGAATTCCTCTCAGTTTCTGTCATCCATGGTCTGCTGCTGATTCCCTCTAAATCTCCATCTGTTCATAGCTGATGTCCGATTCCAGCAGTTCCATGCCTGCCTGACTCATGCTGAGGGCCAGGAGCAATGGGTGCTGCTCAGGGCTTGGATGAATCACCCAGGGATGGAGAAAGGATGACCAGAAGGAAAGGATTTAGGGAATGCTCCCAGGCTGGGCTTTGTGCTTTGCTGGCAGGGCTTGCTGCTTGTTTGCTTGTCTTTATTACCATCCATTTATCGCAGGAGGAATCATCTCGGACAAGTGGCTCTGCCTGTGCTGGTGGTTCCTGCAGGGCAGTGCTGGGTGGAGAAGAACCAGGGGCAGGTAAATGCACGGGGGACCTTTCCAGGAGAATCATTTTTCGTCAGAAATCACGGCACAGCAAGAGCAACGTTTTCCATCCACCATCCAGGCGTTTGGCATTAGGTCTGGGGGGCAGGTTTTGGTGTTCTGCTTCGGAATGGAAATTTAAAAGCACATTCAAGGTAGGTGGGAGTTTATTTTGTGGAGTGAAGAGATGTGCTCTGGCTCAGCTGTGGGAGGGGTCAGGCAGGTGGGATGAGGCTGCTCTGGCTCTCTGGAGGGAACAGGATCCAGCACATTGCTGGGGATGTGTAGGCAATGCTTTTCAAACACTTCCACCCAGGCAGCCTCAATAGGGGTCTGCTGGTGGCTTAAGGAGAAACACATGGTCCTGAAGAGGTCTGAGATGTTCCTCCCTCAAAGCTGGTGGAGTGAGAATCCCTGGAAAAAAAAGAGGAACCAAAGAATTTTAGGAAAAGGTTCTTCCCCCAGAGGGTGGTGGGCACTGACCAGGCTCCCCAGGGCAGTGGGCACGGCCGCAAGGCTGCCAGAGTTCCAGGAGGGTTTGGGCAATGGGACAGGGACAGGGTGGGATTGTTGGGGTGTCTGTGCAGGGCCAGGAGCTGGGCTGGAGGATCCTTGTGGGTCCCTTCCAGCTCAGGACATTCTGTGATTCTATAATTCCATGATCCCTCCCCAAATACAGGCAGCTCGTGCACTCATCTCTTGGATAAGAGAGGCTGGAATGTGGCTGGGCCAGTTGGGAGCCCCAGGGACAAGAGGACAGTGTTATCAAGAGGTTTCTTTCTCACCCCTTCTGCAGCTACAGCAGTCTCTAATTAGACTCTGTGAACATCCCCTATTCCAGACTGGCTTGTGGATAAAATTGACCTTTAAAAAGAGAACTGAGATACCCAAGGGCCTGGACATCTCAACAGGTGAACATTAATCTGAGAGACCTAAATTTTTAATGCTACAGCTTAAAACCCTCACTCGTGCACAATTTGCTTCTTCACCTCTCTGGGCTTTTTCCTGCACCCGACAGAAGCATTGTAGGGAAAATGTTGCAGTGATGGAGGACGAGAGGACAGACAGGGATCTTGCAGTTTGCATCTCCACTGTGGGTGGCTGTGCCCTGGATGGGCTCTGAGTGACCAGGGGTCTGGCTGCTGGGCCCCCTTCCATGGTCATCCACCATCCCGAGAACTGAATTCCCTGTGAAATGTTGCCTTTCCCTGACAAACCCCAACACGACAACCTCAGTTACAGGAGAAGAACGAAGCTCATGCACTTCACAACCCCACGAGTCCAGGAGCAGAGGCTTTGATGAATCTTTTTATGAATACATTGCCAGGACTTGTTGTTTGGGGTGAGAAAATCAACGAGGAGGAGGGATGTGTGCTGCACCTCTGTCTCACCAGTCCCTCCGTTCATTCCTATCAGCAAATTCCTTCTCTTTGCCACGCTGAGGGAAATCATCTGCAAAGAAGTGGGAATGGGCGAGTCCCCTCCTGCAGCAGGGCTGTGCATGACCTGGGACTGGCTGTTCACCATGGGGAGGTAGAGGCAGGTCCCACAAACCCAGCTCAGTGATGTGCACAGGGCAGAGCCAGGCCCTTCCCTAAATCCCAGGGGTCACCACAGGGGTGGGGAGCAGAGAGAGAGCCTTCCAGCAAAACGCAATTGTTTGCTGCAGTAAATCATCTTCTTTTTAACAGAGCTGCTGCGGGAATAGAGATGGAGACATAAAAGGCAAACCAAAAATTCTGTATTTTGCATTTTGCTGGAACGAGCTCCCGCTAATTATTTGTGCCCAGGGTTGCCTCCTGTCGATGTCACTGTTTTGTTATGCAGCTCCTAAATGAAGTGGGCTGGGAGACAAACCCTCCTCCAGCAGCCCTGCATGGCCCCCTTGGGTGGCTGTGGCCCAGGGGCTGCTCCTGTGCCCTGCACTGTTCATTAGCACTTAATTATAAACCTGTGGACAGGTTTATAAGGACAGAGGATGTTCAATGGGGAAGCCTCTCGGGAAGGAGCTATTTAACAGAGCCCTGGATGACACTGTGGATGTTCAGGACAGTGCGAAGGCAGCGCTGATGGAAGCGTTCGAGGAGACGCAGGTGGCGGCGGTAGATGACCCACGATTCAGACCCATATAAAAGAGTGGACAGCACGATGGCTTTATAGACACTAATCTTGGTACTTTTCTTCAGGTGTTTATTGTGCCAGACTCTTTTATAGAGTCTTCCAAAGGCACTGTATGCCTTTGCTAACCTGTTGTCTATCTCTTGGTCAATCTTACCATCTGAATACCATCTTACCATCCTAAACATCCACTGGTCTGATTACATGACCAATGTGTCTGTCCTTGAACAGGCAGCAGCACCAGTACTGAGGCCATGCTGCTGAGAACGCAGCTGTGCTGGGCAGGGCACGTCTCCAGGATGATCACCACCTCCATAAGATCGTGCTCTATGGTGGACTTGCCACCGGCTGCTGCAAGAGAGGAGCCCCGAAGAGATGATCCAAGGACTCCCTGAAACAACACCTCAGCCTTGGCCATATTGACTACCATCAATGGTCCACTCTGGCCTCCAATAAGGAGAAATGGAGACACACCACCCATAACGCTGCTGATTGCTTTGAGAACACACACAGAATCAGTCTGGAGGAGAAAAGACAATGCAGAAAGAGCCGTGCCTCGCCAACACCGCCCATGGAGACTTTCTGCTGTGCCTTTTGCAACCAGGCTTGCCTGTCTTGCATCGGCCTCTTTAGCCACCAGCGCTCGCAGCAAGCGTGGGGAGAGCCCTTCCCAAATCTTCGTTTGTGAAGCCTGGCCATGATGATGATGGATGACACTGTGATCCAGCCTTTTCCCCCTCCAAGGGGGACCTATTTCTGATAATTCGTGGTGTCTAGAAGGGCTCCTGGCACGCTGGAGGGAGCAGTGCCCTCTCCACCTGTGCCTCTGCCCCATCTTCCCCCTCTCTGAGCCTCATGTTGGGCTTCCCAGCCCAACAAGGACCTCAGGACAGCTGATTCACCCGCATGTGGCAGCTACAGCACTGGCCATGCCAGGGCTGTTACTGAGGTAGGCTGTGCACAGAGGGATCCTTCCAGCTCCTTGTCCATCCCTGCCTGTCCTGACTGGCTCTGGAGCTTTCTCTGCCCAGTGGTCCTATGGGTGTGCCCTCTCCCAGACTGGTGGGCTGCAGTTGTGCTCTGACCATTTTGGGAGCTGATTAGTTACTAATCCCACATTTCAGCTGCTGATCTTCCCCTTCTGGAAGTCTCCAAGGCCAGGCTGGACAGGGCTTGGAGTAACCTGGTCTAGTGGAAGGCATCCCTGCCCTTGGCAGGGGGTAGAACGAGATGATCTTTCAGGTCCTAAACCAGTTTAGGATTCTGTGATTCTCTGTTTTCACCTTTGCAAACATGACATTCTGCTGCTTCTGTCAGTCTCTTCCCTTGCTCTCCTCTTTGCCAGAAAACTGCCTTCAGATGTTTTGACTTTTATACCAGAATGGCAAAGAGACATGACTAAGGGAAGGGCTTTCTGCTTTGTGTTAAGAACCAAAAAAGTGCATAAAAACTAGAATATAAGAAAAGGAAGCCCCTGTGCCAAACGCCAGAAAGTGTCTGCTCCCACCTTGTGCAAGACGGAACGCAGAGCTGGGGTCTGCCAGGAGCCCAGGATTTGGGGGCAGACAGTCACCACGTGCACTGCTTGGTAGTGGGAGATTCCCATGGGAGTGGGACAGGATTGAGTCATGGTTAAGCATTGGAACAGGCTGGCCAGGGAGGGGGTGGAATCACCATCTCTGAAATGTTCAAAAACCAAGGAGATGTGGCACTCTGTGAGAGGATTCAGTGGGTGTGATGTTGTTCGGTCCAAGGTTGGGGTTGATGATCTTGGAGGTCTCTTCCAACCTTAAGGATCCTGTGATTCCGTGATTCATTGCGAGGTCCTGACGGTGCCCATGGCAAAACCAGAAGGTGGCAATTGCTGTGTGAGTGGGTCTGGCAGTGGCACTGAGAAGCTCCTGTGGGGCAAACACGGTGCCACTGGGCCACTGGGCATCCCCAGCACCAGCTCAGCCACCCCCCAACCTGCACAGAGCCTTTCCTTGGCCTCCCTTTATAAACCAACTATTCCCATTTTCCCCCGGAAAGGAATGGCCTTTTCAGCTGCCTCATCGGATCGAAGAGGGTCTGCTAAAGACACTCATTGAAGAGCTTGCGTTTTTGAGGGATCCATTTCTTTCCACTCAATATAAGTGTAAGACCATCTGAAAAATCATTCCAGACCCGTGGAAAACTATCTGTGGAGCAGTGGGAAGGCTGGCGTGGCACTTTCTTGTTTCTCACTTTAAGTCAATGCTGCTCTGACCTGCAGAGCTCCTGACATGCTCCAGATTTCCACTTTGCCAGGGGAGCAATGAGAGACCTGTCTGAGACACAAGGAAGGGTTTAGTAAAGGGCCAGCAAGGTCTTGTGCTGTTCCCTTCACGGGAAAGGTTTGTGCTAAGAGGCAATCCAGGCTGTGTAAGGCAGAGAAAAAGAAGTATTTTAGCTGCACTCTGTGAATCTTACTGCCTTTGGGGTTTGGAAGGCTGCCATTCTTGCAGGATTCAGATGTCCTCACAGCCACCTTGAATAGAAGGAACGGGGGAAATAAAAGCAACAAACACAGACCAGTATGGTGGGAACAGGTTTGCTTTGCTCCCTGGGAAAGCCAGGATGTGCATCTACAGTCCCCCAAGAGCTGCCACTAAACACAAGGGTGAGACACACCCAAGACAACCCAGAGGTGACCTGTGGGCTTGGGGACCCCTGGGGCTGGTGGGAGCAGTGGTGGGCAGGGTTGGACCCCAGGGTTGCTCATTCACCTTCATCACCTCATCCTCCTGCTGAACCAGGGTGGGAGGGCTCTGCACCCACCTGTCTGCAGGGTGAGGACACCTCCTGACATGGGAGCTCCCTGCTCCTGCCGCTGTGATTCCTGCTGGAGCGTTTTTCACTGGCTGTGAAGCTGCCACCCTCTAAAAGCAGCTACCCCAGCCCATGGCAGGGGAGTTGGAGTGATATGATCTGTAAGGTCCCTTCCAACCCCAAACCAGTCTAAGATTCTGTGATTTTATAGTTAAAGTTTGCTGGCCAGGGAAAGGGGCAATGCTACTTCATACCATTAACCCCATCACCGAGAAAGCCCTTTCCTGCATTGGGAAATGCAGTCTAAGATTCTGTGATTTTATAGTTAAAGCTTTGCTGGCCAGGGAAAGGGGCAATGCTACTTCATACCATTAACCCCATCACCGAGAAAACCCTTTCCTGCATTGGGAAGCCCCTGGTATGGATTTGAGTGTGCCAAGGTCACGTCCCACGGTGTCAGGGTGTGATTCAGCCACTGAGCCAGGGAAGAGCTCACCACTCCCCTCATTGCTGGCTTCTCGCAGGAGCTGCAGGGCTTTGGGCACAACGTGGTGCAGCCTCAGCCCTGCAGGACTTGGCTCCCCGAGCAGCACAAGCCAAGCAGAAGTTCCTGCTGATACTGCAGTGGAGAAATGCTGCATTAAAGCAGGAAATATCCAATGTGCATTGCAAATGAAGAGGTTTTTCATTTGTGTTCTAAAGGAGGAAAAGTATCGCCAAGCCTGGTTAATAACACAGGAAAGCTCTTGTGGTTATCAGGGATCTTCAGCTCTAATCCCCTCTGATAACAGTAAATTGAAGCAGCTCCTCTGCTGAGGTTTTTCTGTAGCTGGATCATACTCGTATAATAAGAGAAATGGGCACTGCCTCTCCTATTTACCATTTCTTCATTTAAATAAGTTTTTAAACTGCACTTTCCACCCTTCAAAGACATCTGATTTACTGCATTTTAAACAGAAACCGCTACTGCAACAATACCTCTTTCTATCAAAATTTGTAATCAGGTTGTTTCTGTTGAACTGTTGTTATTCAAGTTATGAATTTGTCGTTTTGCACACAGTGTGATCAGAGAAAGAGATGAGCAAGAGGGTCTGTGCACCTGCAGGCAGAGCGGGATGGATTTAATTAGAGCAAAGAAAGCTGCAGGTTTTATTTTGCGCATGTGGCTGTTGGTTTGGTTTTCCCTCAGCCCAGCATTTTAAAAGCTTACACAGCAATCTGCATAAATTACTATGCACATTTTTATTTGGATTCTTACACCTAATTTGATTAATGATAATGGCTTTGACAGAGTAGCTGGAGAGGGACTTTTTGCAAGGGCATGGACTGACAGAACAGAGGGGAATGGCCTTAGGCTGAAGAAGGGTGGCTTTCTATGGGATATTGGGAGGCAACTCTTCCCTGGGAGGGTGGGCAGCCCTGGCACAGGTTGCCCAGAGAAGCTGTGGCTGCCCCATCCCTGGGAGTGTCCAAGGCCAGGTTGGACGGGGCTTGGAGCAACCTGGGCTGGTGGAAGGTGTCCCTGCCCATGGCAGGCGGTGGAACTGGTTGATCTTTAAGGTCCTTTCTCAGGTCACAGCAAATCTTGTGTAAGGGAACAAGATGTATCAGCTTTGGTGCTATTTTCTCTAGAGAGAGGGCAAACACTGGAAACTGGCCTTTAACATCGACTCCAAGACAATTTCCTTGCTTCTGGGACGAAGCAGAAGGAAATGTTGCTGTCCATGGGAGCAGGAAGGTGGAAGCCTTTACACTGAACATGATCTTTGTTTTCTGAACTCTCTGTCTGGAGCAGGTGAGATCTGGGGTGTCTTCTGATGCAGATTTTCCAGGGTGGGTTTAATGTCCCACTCAGTAACCTGAGTCTGACTGGTGATTCAGTCCTCTTGAAAGATCCAGCTGCTTCAGACACCTTCACCCTTCCTTCTGGCTCACACAACAAAGTTCTCCATCCATTGCTTCTGCTCACATTTCGAGCCAGCAACCATGTCCTGGTTGGGGTTTGCACCGGGAAAATTGTTACTAGTAGAAGTATTAATTAAAAGATGTTGACATTTTTACCCCCATTTCTCTTTCACACTTTCATCCGTATTTCTCTCTGTGGGGATGGTGCAGCACTGGAACAAATCCCAGCGAGGCCACGGGATCACCCTCTGTGGAGGATTTCAAGTCTCAACTGGGTAAAGTCATGACTGAGCTTGTCTAACGTTGGTTTTGGTCTTAATTTCAAGAGGACTTTGGGCCAGAGACCTCCAGCAGCCAACATTTTTGTGGTTCCTCTGGTTCTGTGCAAAGCCAGCATGTGTTTCCTCTGCCTGGAAGAACCTCTGTAGGAGTGACTTTGTTTGGGTGAAAGATGAGGAAATAAAGACTACGATCCCACTCTCTCTACATGAATTAAGGAAAAAAAAAAAAAAAGAAAGGATTTTTTGCTGTAAGAAAAGCCTCGTTTTTATTGATGCTGCACAGAAGCAAGTGATTTTGCATCTAGTTTTAGGAGAGCAGTATAACTGACTTTGACAGCCTGGTCTAATAATAATAAAAAGGCCCAGCTCCTCGTGGTGCAGCCTGATAGCAAAACTGGAATGTGAATTTATCCCATAAAAATTCATCTACCATGGCTAAAGCCCTGTAAATTGGGACCTGTATTTTGGTTGTTAAATAAAAAGGAAAACACAGCAGTGTAATGACAGGAACGTTGCTCAGCTCTTGCAATTGTATCTTGTTAAAACGTCACTTAGAGTAATTTACAGGGTTTCATTAAAACATATATTTAAATTAACTGTCTTTTGCCAGCTCTCCCCTTCTCCTGCTCTCCCCTCACGCCCCTGGGGATGTAAAACACTGCACTGGGGCTGGATTTCTTCAACCAGAAATGATGAACTCATGACCTCACACAATAAACCCCTGCCACCCTTTGGTGTTGACTCTGTGCTGTCTCTTTGGTGACACTGCACTGTCACCAGCTTCTATTACCACTCAGAAGGTCAAAGGATGTGTGAGATGCTCCCGGAGGTGGCTGGAGGTGTGTTTGGGAAGCAGCAGGGGAGATGCTGCCCCGTGCCCAGGGCTCTGTCCCACCTCGCCCTGCCCATCCCCATCCCCAACACCCCTCCGTGCTGCTGCCCCACTGCCCTGCTGAGAGCACAGGAGAGGATGTTTGCAAGCATAAAGCCTGAGCAAAAGGAGGTAAATTTGTATTAGAGTGCTTTTAGACATCACAGAGTGTGTTCCTTGGCTGCGCTCAGTTAAGGTGAACCGTGTAAGGCAGGAGCAAAGATGCACCGAGCTCAGCGTCTGCCTCTGCCAGCAAGGGAGAGGCAGCACATCCACTGATACCTCCTTTGATCCCTGTCCCAGGAGCCAGGAACATGCAGCTGATGCTCTCCCTGGGCCAGTGGCTCAGGTTGTTGCTGAAAATTAAAGGCTTCAATGGATTATTCCTCTGTGAACTTGCCCAGCTGCTTTTTGAGCCCATCTAAAATGTCCTGTCTGCAGGGCCCTGCAGGGAGAAGTACCACAGCTCTGGGATGTGTGACAAGGGCCACCTGTCCCATGGTTTGAACCTTCCAATTACTGGTTTCACGTAATGGTTCCAAATTCTTGCATTAGAATAGGCCACAAAGAGTCATTTTCTCCCTCCTGCCTTTGTGTCTCATTTCGTCTCCTGTGCCTCTCTCTTCCAATTTTCTGTTTCCCATCCTGAAAGGTCCTAATCTGTTTGGCTGTTTCTCATTTGGAAGCTGTTTCATACCTTTGATGGCTTTTGCTGCTTTCCCCTGGACTTCTTTCATTTCCACTTTACTCATTTCAAAGAAGAAGGACCAGACTGTGCCCAGCTTTCAAGATGCAGGCAAGCCATGAATTAATGCAGTGGCATAAAGCACCAAAATAGATGTTCTCTAATAATTCCTACTGTTCCCTTCGCTTTTTTGACCATTTCTGAGTTTTTCACAGAGCTGCCTGTTACAGCCTCGAGATCCCCACCCTGCATGTGTAGAGCCTAATATTACAAATACAGAATTGCTTATTAGCATCACATTTATCCTTATGCACATGCACCATGTGAATTTATCCAATATTAGGCTTAATCCATCATTTGTTTGCCTGGTCATCCAGTCTTTTCAGGTTTTTCTGCAAGTCTTTGCAGACAGAGAAACTTGATGTCACTACCAAAAGCAGTTAAAGCAACAGAAGTACCTGCAGTTATAAATCATGGAAACATAGAATGATTTGGGTTGGAAGGGACCTTAAAGACCATCTTGTTCCACCCCCTGCCATGGGCAGGGACACCTCCCACTAGATCAGGTTGCTCATGCAGCTGCAAATCCATAAGCACTCCTAAAGCCTCACTGCTCATCACTGCCCCTGATCCTGTCAGTGAAGTGCTGATGGGCTTTATTTCCGTGTGCAGAATTCCCCAGATTGGGAGTCATGGAAGGATTTCTCTCCCACTGCAAGAAAATGAAAGTATGGAGGAAGGTTTGGGCTGACCAAGGGTTTCCTTCACCCCAGATTATTGTTGCCATTTCTATTGCACTTAAACTGAGTCAGCCCCGTGCAGTTCATAATTATTTGAATCCCGCTGCACCTGACAGGCTTTGACAGAGCCCCATCCATCTCGTACACCAAAAACTGTTGTTAGAAACCCTGATTATTTCATAACTTTAAATCTGTTTGTATGCTGACGCTGCTTTCCTGTGATGTGCCTCCCTGGCAGATGTGAATTTTATAACAAAACACATAAATTTAGAGGGAGCCTCTCCAGCAGTAATATCCGTGAGTTTTCTGGGAGCTGACAGCAACCCTGCAGAAGGGAATGAGCCACCTCTCCCGAGCTGCACCACACTGGAACCCACAGAACCTTCCTGTCTCAGCCCCCAGATCACACTGGGCAGAGGTTCTGGGAGAGAACAGGGACGTGGAGGGGCAGAAGAGCAAAGTTTTTCCGCTTCTTTGCGCTTTCCCATTTACAAAATTAAGATGCAAGCCGTGCCTCGTCACGGGAAGCTAATCCTAACCAGGCATCACAGCTCCCACCGGAGCCAAAAAGAGATTCTGGCCCCACTAGAGGGCTTTCCATCTTCTCCACTTGTGGTCCTGCCTGGCCCAGGCTGTTCTCCTGCTGAGCCCTGCAGCAGATGTGGTGGGATGAGCCTCCCTGCACATCCACTGAAGCCAAACCTGAGCGCCCTCCTGCAGCACCAGCTCGACGCAAATCTGTTGTCAACATCTGACCACCTTTGTGAGAAGACAAAATCAGACATTTTGCTGGCACCAGGAGGACAAACAGGGACCACACGAGGTGAGAGTGATGCAGACAAGGGACTGAGCAGGGATAAAGCACAAAGCTGAGGCTCTGGGTGACTCTGATCCAGCAGGGAAAGCCTGCAGGGTCTTTCATCAGGCATCTACAGCATCTTTTGTCTGGCACTAGAGCCTCCAAACTCACCTCTTGCCAGCAGCTGAGTGCAGGCTTTGAACTCCATGCTCTCAGGGGAGGGAGAATGGGAAAACAGACCATTCTCACCTGGACCCACTTCAGTTTTGCTTCTTCCAGGAGCATCCTTAGGTTGAGTGACTGTGGCAGAGGCAGGAAGAGACCTGGCTTGCTTTGGCACCTGCTGTGCAGTGGAGCTGCAGAGCTCCCCAGCAGCTGGAACGGCTTTGGAAAGCTCAGCCTTACCCAGGGCTGCCTTTTTTCTCTCCCTTTTTGACAGCAGCAGAGGGGACCTTTGGGCCCTTCAAAGCCTGATTTTAATCACTTACCTGATTGAAGCGATTGCCTCCTTTGACTTTGATATTTCTTGCCATTAGCCCGCCGACCTCTGGGATTAAGGGATTCATCTTCAAAAGCCAAACTGGCTTTGTTTATGCTGGGGCTGGGGCTGCTCCTGCTTTTCCCAGTGTGGGATTCATTTCTCAGCACTGGTTACAGGGGTCGTGCTCTACCCTGGGAACGAGGAGGGGCTGCAAGAGGCTGCATCTCTACCAGTCTCATTGTCCCTCACTCTATTTGCAACAGAGGTATTTAATTCCACTGGTTTTAGAGTGGGATTAAAGAGGACGATGTGTCCCTTTCTCTTGCCAGCTTTAGAAATTATTTTTTTTCCCACATGTTTAGCAGGAACTTGTGTGCAATCCTTGTTGTTTCCTGTTTCAGAAGAGCTGAGTTGTGCTCTCTGCAATCCAGTTTTTCCTGCTGCTGTAACACCTGAGGATCCAGAGCAGTTCCAGAGCCCGTGCCCACCTTGTGCTGGGGGCTCTGCAGGGGTGGCCCAAACAGCTCTGGGGGCTGAGGCAGAGCAGAGCAGATGGGTGGCTCTGATGGCCCCACAACGAGCCAGCTGGTGGGATGGTTACTGGAAAGCACAGGCTGGCACCACTGCACACCAGTCCTGCCAGGGGCACTTACTGGGGGCTGAGCATGGATGAGACCTACTGCTATTCACCAACTGGAGCCCCCCATTCCCTTCTGTGACTCCAGCCTGCCTGTGGCCAATTCCTGCTTTTTCTCTTTGGGAGGAGACCATCTGATTCACTGTTTGGCCTCTAGTGCTTCAGAAGACATCGGACCTGTAGGCAATAGTCTTGTCTGGGCACAAATCTGGACGAGAGCAACTCCACCTTTAGTGCACTTGGTAGCTGGGGGTGGTACCTCACCTGCCTCTGTCCCTAACAAAGGTATTTACACACCTCTGGGCTCCTTTGATGTGAAACCGTCGCTGCAAGGGCTCCGAGCCCGGGTTCCAAAGCCAACATCGACTCCTTTTGCTGGGTATAAGTTCCTCTGATCAGTTCCCACCTATGCCAAGAGCTGCATTATTCTGCTGAATGGGATCACCCCCTTGCTGTCCTGCCCAGGGCACTGTGCCCCCCGGAGCAGAGGGAGCCCCCAGGCTGGGCTCTGCCCCTCGCTGCTCTCAGGGATGCCAGAGGGGATGGAGAGGGTGCAGTGAGCAGCTCTGACACAGGGATGCCAATCTGGCCTGATTTTCTCAGTCTTGAGATCCTCCGAACTATGAATTTTCTGAACATTTGTTCCTCTCAGCAGGAGCTATTGTTTCTGACATATTTATCCAGCTCAGTGCTACCTTGAGATATCACTTTTGACAGATAACCTTCTTAAATTAAACATACAAATGTGGCCTACTGAGAGGGAAGATGTGAGCACTAATGGTTCTGAGAATGATGGCGAAACCTGCCCATTAACTCCTCCTGAGCTGCTAAATGTGCTCCCATATTAGAAAAAGAAGCAGCAGAATCAAAGGGGTTATGGGGAGAGAGATCACAGGTTTGAGATTGAAGATGAAATGCTCTTCAAATCGAGAGGTGGGAGAGCCCAGGGGACAGAAGTCAGGGCTCTGCTGTACGAAAACTGAGGCCAAGTTACAGAGAAAGAGGAGTCCAGGGCAGGAAGTGTCAGCAGGAGGTTCAGCTGCTCCAGGACCCAGAGGATTCCCTGACACCTTTGCTGGTGCTTTCCCAGCCCCCTGCCCATGGCAGCTCTGGGTCCTGCAGCTCTGGCAGGTACCAACTGCTCTGCTTGGGCACAGGGCACGGCCCAAGCTGAGCTCAGAGAGGAGAAAAAGGAGTTGCCAGGGTTCTTGTGAGGACACCAGCCTGGAGTCACGTCACTTGCGTGGAATTTTTTCCCATAACCAAACCCAGCAGCCTGACCTGTGTGAGGAATGTCTCCAGAGGATAACACAGCTGCAGGGGGATGGGGCAGGATGGACCTGCAGCTGGACCATCCCGAAGAGAAGGGCTGCAAGGCAGTGCCTGGTTTTTCTCGTTGAGCTTTGAGAGCCTCCAGCAGTGCTGACCTCAGCTGTGACAGGAGTGCTGGGATGCTCCCAAGCTCCTCTCTCCCTGGAGGGAGGTGTGAGGATCCCTGGGATGTCCATGCTGCCCTATGGAGAAGGCAGGGCACTGATGGAGTCCCTCAGTGTCTCTTTTCCTCCCCTCCTCTTGTCTCATGTCTAACCTGTCCACAAATAGGAATGCTTTGGAGCAGAGACATAATTTTTTTGTCTCGTGGGACCTGGTTAAGCTTCACACTCGACCAGGGGCTGTGCTTTTGCATCAGTTACATAGTCAGGTAAAAACAAAGTCCACTGCAGTGTGACAGATTCCCACGCAGATGTTGGAGAGGTGTGTGGGAAGAACAGCACCACTCTGCAGCTCCTGAGAGAGGGGAAGGAGCTGAGACACTGCCTTGAACTTCTGCTGGGCAAGGGCAAGCTGGTTGCTCATTGTTTATGAGCCCAGGTATGTGTCCATGCACCCTCTGGGCTCTGTCTGAGGCTGCTCGGAGGGAAATGAGTGACTCTATGTGTGCCCTTGGTGCTGTGTCCCACCACCCTGTCCCTGCCTGACCAATCCCTCCCTGAGGGTCCCCAGCCCCTCCCTGAGGGTCCCCAGCCCCTCCTGGGCATGGAAGGGACAGTCTGTGTTTGCCTCTGCCTGCCCCAATCCTCTGAACCAGCAGGGAAGGTGGGTATCCACTGAGATGCTGAAATTCCACCACCCAAGGTGGAGGCAGGAGGGCACAACTCTCACACTCCCCTGGCCAGGAGGGAGGGTGGCAATGTCCAAGCTCAGCCCTGCTCCCACTTCTGAGGGGTCACCCGGACCCTGGCAGTGCCACCCCTCCAAAAACCCAGACCAGGGGGCACCACGGGGGTTGACGGTTCCTAAATGAGAAATGAAATTTATCAAAGGCTGAACAAACCCCTTCACAGAATCACAAATTGGTGAGGTTTTAAAAGGTCTCCGAGATCAACGAGTCCAACCTTTGGTCAAACACCACCTTCTCAACTAGACCATGGCACTGAGTGCCACGTTGAGCCATTTCTTGACCACCTTCAGGGGTGGCGACTCCAGCACCTCCCTGGGCAGGCAGTCCCAGCGTGAAGAAACTCTTCCTTCTTTCATGTTTATAAGGCATATTTACTTAATACAATTTATTTTAAAATTTGTTTGCCAGTTATATCCTAAAAGTGAGCCAGTTCCCACAACCTCCACCAAAGTGCTGCCTCCCCTTCTCCTGCACCTCCTCCCTGCCCCTCTCACGAGAAGCAAGATTTCAATGCCATCCTTTTCTCCTGACTTCTCTCTGCCTCCAGTTCCCTACTAGTTTTTCTTCCCTTCCGCCCATTTTTCTTCCCTCGTTGATGAGAATGCTTTGACTGATTCCCCACCTCCCTCCCCCAGATGAAATGCCCAGTTCCTTGACACAACTGCAATTGCTAATAGTTCTTGCTGCTTCTCTTCCTAAATGGAGTCTTTGTGAAGAATTACTGAGCTCAGCACTCCATCAGCTCCCTGCCTGAGCCGGGCAGACACACAGGCAGGAGCTGGGCAGCGCTATCAGCTGTAATTCCAGACCTCCGTGTGTCTATAATTAAGCTGGAGGTTTATGATTCAGTGGCTGGGCTTTGTTTTTCCTCAGTGAACTGTGAGGAGCTCTCTGAAGGAAGTGGTTTTGCTGTTTGCTCAATTGCAGTTATATATATTCCTCCCGACTCCTCTCCCCTGCCTGACGTCGAGAGAACTCTTTTGAAAAATGGATAATCCATACGGCGAATTTTACAGCCAGGTTCCATTTTGAAAAGTCAAAGAGAAAAGCCCAAGCAGCAGGAAGGTAGAAAATGAAAAGGAAAAGGAGAGGCAAAGGGATGGAGGAAGGAAAGGAGGGGAGGGGGAAGAAGAGGAGGTGGAGCGTTGCCTCATAGCAAGGAAGGGCAGGAGGGGAAGGGCTGTTTTGGGAATCTGGAGAAAATTGGTCGTGTTCAAATGCCATTCCACCTCTGAAAGGCACTTTTGCTCAGCTCATCCCATGCCTTCTGCAGCAGCTGGTTCCCATTCCCAGGATGGAATCTCCCCCGGCAGGGCAGCCTCCCCTCTGCAGAGCTCATGGCCACTGGTGGTCAATCTTTGCCCATTTCTGGGGCTGTAACAATTTTTCTGGAACTCATCGGGACTTTCCTGCTCTTGGACAGAAGGTGGCCACTTTTCATGCAATTTTGCAGAGTGACAGAGGCAGTTTCTGCAGTGCCAAGATACACTCAGGTCTCTCTCTGCCCCCTCCAGCTCCTTATCTCCATCCAAATCCCTAACAAGGGGCTGCTGCCATATGGTTTTAATGTGCTGTTCCATACCAGGCACTGGTTTAAAAATCACTTCAGAGCAAAAGGAGTAAATAACAGCAAATATTCAAGAATGCCTTGAGACAGCAATGGCAATTTCAGCCAGGGAAAGGCAGGGAAGATTAAAAAAAAGAATAAATTGAAAAATGTAATCTGGGAATTTCCCAGATGAAATGCTTTGGAAACAGCAGGAGGTTTCATTAGCAGGCTTTCATAGCAAAGCCTGTTGTGACTACAGAGTTGTTTTGTTTAATTTCTAGAGAGTTTTTAAATTTAAGAATTGGCTTAACTGGAGGAAAAAGTGTTAAAGGAGTAAACGGACTCCAAGAAATACACTGGATTAAACTGGGAGGTTCTTGCTGTAACTCTGAGGGAGGGATTCGTTGAGAGGGAAGGGGCACTGGAAGGGTTCACATTTCCCAGTTTATTCATCAAAGGAAAGATCTGGTATTTTTCCATAGCCCGATGTGCAGATGGGAGAGGGGTAAGATGCCCTGTTTTCCTGGTGGAATATCAGGAATTAAGGAAATGGGGAACCCAGCAGGGCTGAACGGTGAGGTGTGAGTGCTGTGTCCCCACACATGGCCAGCAGGTCCCCAGCCCCTGCAGAGTGGTGGAACCAGCCCCTGGCAACAACACAAGAGATGGGAATGCGCCTTTTGTATGTCACAGAATAACAGGTTCATGGAGTCATTAAGGTTTGAAAATACCTCCAAGCTCACCAAGTCCAACCCTTGCCCGAACATCACCTGGCCCACTAAACCATGTCACGAAGTGCCACATCTCCTGGTTTTTCGAGCCCTTGCAGGGATGGTGACTCCACTCCTGCCCTGGACAGCCTGTGCCAGTGCTTAAGCATTCTCTGAGTGAAGAAAATTTCCCCTGATATCCAGCCTGAACCTCCCCTGGTTCAACTTGAGGCCACTTGCTCTTGTTATTAGTCTCTGCCCAGGACAGGGAAACTGAGCCTCTACACCCTGGGGTTTGGATATAGACCTGTACCTAAACCATGCTCAGCGGGAGACACAGGTTGTAGCTATGCTTACTCATACAGCCATTTTTCCATGCCTTAAAAAACTTGGTTTCAGGCTCTTCGTAAAATATTACAAGCCAAATTCCACATGTTTCTCATTTTCCGTGCCCATATCTCTGCTCAATAACAGCAGTGCCCATAATTACAGAAGCTGGGAACAGGAGCCAGTCGTGTTTCGGCCAGAATCCACAACTGGTTCTTCAGAACAGGCAAACAAATGAATAAGGGGGGAGGGAAAACAATTCTTGTGATTCCTCCTCCACGACTGGTTATGAGAGTTGCACGTTAATAGGGATGAGCAGTGCTGGCGGTACATTCACCCTGGGTGGAAGGAGACACAGAGGAGAGGTGATGGGAGACCCTGGGATGGGGAAGGAGACAGTCCCAGCAAGAATTAAAGTGGCAGCAAGAATTAAAAACCCTCTCGGGAAATTTAGGGGCACTCCCCAGCTGCCTCTGTGCAACGGGCAACAATGAGCCCTCCTGACGCTGAGAGCTGTTTAGACTAATTGGACACCTCGTCAGTGAGCTGCAAAGGCTGGCAAAGGAGCGTTCAGCAAAGCCCTGGTGTGGCCTGTGAGTTGTTAAAATGTTGGAGCTAATGGGACTCTGGCAGGATTGCACGGGAAGGACTTGGTTGGTCGAGTGTGTGAGCTCAGCGGAGGGCTCAGAGAAGGAGCAGGAATGGTGTTGGGCGTCCTTTAGGGCTCCACATCCTGCTCCAAGGGGGACAAAGAGCTCCGACGCCGATGCTTTCTCCAGGTCATTCCTATTTAGCAACACGTGGGAGTTGAAATTCAGGCAAGAAGTGAACTCGTGCAGCAGGAAAGCTGATCCCAGAGGCTCTGCCTTGCGCTGCCCCAGCTCCCAGCTGCAGAATCCCTCCACTGCCATCCCACCATGCCAAAAGTGTGGGCAGAGGGCACACCAAGGAGCTGCCTCTGGCCTCTCCATGCCCTGCTGCCCATGCCAGCCCCTCGGGACCCACTGCAGCCCCCCCAGCCACAAAGGGCCCTGCATTTTGGCCGCACACCTGAGCCTGGGCAAGGCAGATAACATTGGAAACCTGTATTTCGTTGTTTGTCTTCGTGTTTGGAACTGGAAACACTGAGGAAGAGAATGAATGTATGGGATATGGCAACAGGCTCTTGCTGGGGAAACTCGCTTTGCTTTTGGTATTGTTTGTTTGTGTTGCTTTTCTTACTCTTGCTGGAAAGACACAATAGAAAGAAGTTCAAGCCAAAATGAAACATTTTGTATGTTCAGGCAATTTTTTTTAAAAAAAGGACAAGTTTGCTTGGGCTTTTTCCCCTTTGTTTGCTTGTGGTTTTAATGGCTATTTCCCAAGAAAAGTCTTATTTATTTGTCTTACAAGAAACACACAGAAGTCTGAAAGCCAGTGGTGGAGGCTCTCAGGATGGCTGTTGTCCCTGGCCCAGCTCGGGATGGGGTGGGGGAGAGCCCATGGTGCAGGTGGACAGAGCCCAGGAAGGGTTTGCTCTGGCATGAGACCCTCTCCTGCTGCCTCCGGAGCTGCTGCTGCTGCTCTGCAGCTGTGTCTGGTCCTTTCAACACTTCCCATCAGCTCTGTGAATCCTGTCTGACACTGGGGACACTTCATGCCCACCCATGTCAGGGTGCAGATCACGCTGGGAAACCCAGCAGGTACCTCATGTGTCCTTTTGCTTCCCATCACAGGCTTAGATTGGATATTGGGAAAAATTTCTGCCCTGAAAGGGTGGTCAGGCATTAGAACAGGCTGCCCAGGGAAGTGGAGGAATCACTGTCCCTGGAAGCACCCCAAAAATCCATGTGTGTGGCACTTGGGGACACGGTTTAGTGGTGGACCCGGCAGTGTGGGGTTAATGGTTGGAACTGATGATCTTAGAGGGCTTTCCCAGTCTTTAGGATACTGCATTTCTGAGCATCCCAAGGGCTGGAGGTGCAGGACCTGTAATAAAGACTTCTTGTCACCTGTGCTGTCACACTGACACGGACTGGACTGATCTTCCAGGGACTCCACTCACCCAGCAATCAGGAGATGATCTGCTCCAGGCCACGGGCTATTTTCAGTCATTTCCACAGAAATCCACATTCAGTCAGATAAAAGGGGTCTCAGTAAGGCAAATTTGGGGGTTTCTCCTCGTCATGAGTCTGTTTTGTCATCAGGGACTTCTTCCCTGGGAGGGTGGGCAGGCCCTGACACAGGGTGCCCAGAGAAGCTGTGGCTGCCCCATCCCTGGGAGTGTCCAAGGCCAGGTTGGATGGGGCTTGGAGCAACCTGGGCTGGTGGAAGGTGTCCCTGCCCATGGCAAGGGGAATGGAATTAGTTGATCTTTAAGGTCCCTTCCAACACAAACCACCCTGTGATTCTGTCATTTATGTCTTCTTGTGGTCCTCCAAAGAGGCTTCTGCAGAGCCACCCATCATGAGGAGGATGCTGCCCCAAGCCAGATCATCTGCCAAGGAGAAGGAATTCTTCTTGCAGCCAAGGATGCTGAGAGGCACCCAGGGCAACCAGTGAAGCCTCATGTGGATGAGAAGACTCTGCTCAACCAGGGATGGCCCCTGAGGGCAGGGCACATCTTTAGTCTTACACAGGTTCCTTTCGGGGCCTTTTCAGGGCACATCTTCCCATATAAAAGCTTTTCTTTGTTGGGACAAATTCCAAACAAAAACTCTTCTCTCCCCCAGCCCCCCCTCCCCCCATTTCTTCTGCTACAGCAATTCCAGAGTGCCCTGTAAGAAGCCCTGTCTTGGTACAGAGCCCACCCCAAAAGGCAACCCTATGTAGTCCCACAACCAAAGAGCTGGCCCGAAGCATTGTCATTGCCAGAGGTCTGTTTTTCCAGATGCTTCCCACAAAGCAGGGACTTTCTTAAGAGAAGAAGAAAGTTAACCCCCAAATGTGAAGCTGTGTTTGACCCACACCTGTGGTGACAGTGGCAGTGCTGGAGTGGCTGACCCTGCACACATCACCTGACATCCAGGTAAATCCCAAGGGAATCTGTTCCTTTCCAACTGGCTCTGCAGCCCCTGGTTCCTCCTAAGCCATGTCCCCAAAGTGCCACATCCACATGTCTTTTAAATCCCTCAGGGATGGGGACTCCACCACTTCCCTGAGCATCCCCTTCCAATGCTTGACCATCCTTTCAGTGAAGAAATTTCCCCCTGGCATCAAATCTTAACCTCCCCTGGCCCAGCCTGAGGTCATTCCCTCTCCTCCTGTCCCTGTTCCCTGGAGCAGAGCCTGACCCCTGCCTGGGTCCCCTCTCCTGTCAGGGAGTTCAGAGAGCCAGAAGGTCCCCCCTGAGCCTCCTTTTCTCCAGGCTGAGCCCCCCCAGCTCCCTCAGCCCCTCCTGCTGCTCCAGCCCCGTCCCAGCTCCGTTCCCTTCCCTGGACATGCTCCAGCCCCTCAATGTCTTGTAGGAATTCAGACAAAACCCACCCAGAGCCCAGGTGGGTGTCCTGGACTCTGGAGGCAGAGGAGGTGAAATGAGAGTTACTGGGTGGGCAGAAAGGACTTGGGGTTGAGCTGCTGACACTGGAATGCTCATTCTGCCAAGCAACTGAGAGCCTGAAATGATCCTAAATCTCATTCTGTCACCTCCAGGGGATGCAGCCACTTTTTTCCATGCCCTTTGGATAAATAGAGGTTTTCTCTGGAACCTCCAAGAATCTTAATTTTTCACCCATCCTAATAACCGTAAACCAGAGACAGGCGAGTAATAAAATGTCAAAATCTATGTGTTTTAAGACCTAAGAGAACTCTCAAATGTCACTGAAATGTGGAATGGCAAAAGGAGATGGGAGAGCTGAGCTGTCGCTGGGCTGAAGCCTGGGGTGGTGGCTGGGCTGTCATCTTCCCACACCCCTTCTTTTCTGGTCAGGCTTGGTGAGACCATCTGGAAATGGGGATGGAGGAAGGGGATGAGGTGCTTGGGTGCTAAAGCAACACTTCCCTGTCTTGGGAGAGGTGGGATGAGGTGAGGCTGCATTTCCTTTGCTGGATCAATCCCCCTTTAATCCAGTCTCCGTGGATTGAACTCCCAGTCTCTGATGGGCACGGGGGCTGTGTGAGCATCTTGTTCCCTTCTCCGTGGGCTTTCTCATGAGCTTCATGTACTGTTTTGGCCCAGGCAAATTTGGTTGTCCTAATAATCCTGATCTTTGAGGTTTTTAATGCAGAGTGTCAGTCAAGAGCTGCACAGAACAGGCGAGTTAACACAGAAGGTCCTGGACTTCTCTCCACCCCCTTCTCCCATCAAAATCTTATCTAAAAATGCCCATCACAGTGATAACTGGAGCAGAAATGGGAGGGGGTTTTCTCTTCTGGTAAAAAATTCTTCATATTTCAAAAAAGGAAAAAAAAAAAAAAGTCAAATTAGGATGAAAAGTCAGGATTTCTGTCTTCTTTTTATTCCTCATTTTTTTGGCCAAGCGTGCCATGTTTTGCAAACCCTGCTATTTTTGCGCAGCAAAGTACAGTTGTGGGCTGTCATATACCCCATATTCACAAACTCCAGATTAACACGACATTTGACTTTTCTCCTTTCCATCCCTACTGGTTAGTCCAAGAGTAACCATGTTTGGAAACTAAAGCCTTTCTTGCCTCAGAGGCAAAAAAAGCCTGAAAATCAAGGCCGAACATTTTGATAATGCCTAAAGTTTTCTCCAGAATTATTTTTCCTGGGTTTTTTTGAGCCTCATAGAACCCAGTCTTCCTTTATGTTTGTTTGACCTGAAACTTTAATCTGTGAAAAATTCATGGCAGGTTCAATGACACTGACAGGGCACCCTCCCAGACTGTGACCTTCATTGAATCCATACTTTTGAGAAGACCCCATCCCTTCTGCTGGTGAAAAGGCTGATTTTAGAACACAGGCACTGGGGAACCATCTTAAATTAGTTCAGTTATCAGACACCTTGTACAGAGGTTTTCAAACTTGAGCTCTCTTGCCAGGATAAGGGCATCCAGATGAATGGGAGACTGGCTAAAAAACTTCTTGGAGCTCTCCTAGAAATCTGAGAGGATCACACAAAGTCTCTTAATGGCATAAATGTGTGTCAGGGCAGGCTCAGGTTGGATCTCCAGAAAAGGTTCTTCCCCCAGAGGGTGGTGGGCACTGACCAGGCTCCCCAGGGCAGTGGGCACGGCCCCAGGGCTGCCAAAGGAGTGTTTGGACAACAATCTGAGAGACAGGGTGGGATTGTTGGGGTGTATCTGCAGGGCCAGGGGTTGGACTGGATGATCCCTGGGGGTCCCTTCCAGCTGAGGGTATTCTGTGATTCCCTGCTGAGCACTCCGTGCTGTGACCCTCTGGCTGAGGGCTGGGGGTGATGCTGGTGCTGTCACAGCCCCCTCTGGTCCAACAATGCCCAGGGGATGGTGGAGGCTCCCATTTCACACTGGAGATGAGGGAGCAGTAACAGAGGGTTCTGCAGGGGTTTGTGCCCTGCTCCCAGATGGGGGATTCAGCAGCTCTGGCCCTGCACATCCTCCATCCCTGATGTGCCCACTGCTCTGTAAGTGGTGCTGAGGTGTCAGAGAGTGACAAGCCCTGACCGTCTGCACAGTCCTGCCCTTGCAAGGACCAGCCACGACCCGGGTGCCTGAACATCACCAGTGACAGGCAGACTTTGGTTAATGACTTCAGTGGCAGTGCTGAGGGGAAAACAGAGCGAGGCAAAGCTCTCCCATCGAGAAATAAAACAAAATAAACCTGTCAGAAGGACAGAGCTGTTGTGCACAAAGCCCTCTGGTTTTACTGTGCAGGGAAGCCCTCTTCTGTAAATACCCAATAAATGAGTTAGAGGCTAAATAAAACACCCCATATACCGTAGAGTTGAGACCAACAATGCTAAATGAGCAAACATTTCCAAAGGAATAACTCTGCTTGGTGTCAATTTATGCTAATGTTTTACATGATTGAATCTATTAGAGCAAATAGCCAGTAATAAGAATGCAGATATACCATGAACTAATTGAATTAGAGGCTAACAGGGCTCTGTCTCTCCTGCTTTTGCCACTGCTGAGCTCCTTGGGATGCAGCCAGCACCACCTGGAAGGCTCCCTGGAGTCCCCAGGTATGTTGGTGGTTCGGGATCAAGGCTGAGCACCAGAGCTGGGGGATGCTCAATGTCTCTGCAGTTTGTGTTTCCAGGGGGTGGGGGCAATGGGGAGATGGGGAGGCAGGGCTGGCTGGCCCTGGAGAAAGCTTGGGAAAGCATGGAGAAGCAGGATGAGTTCCATCTGTGGGACAGTGCAAAGTGCTCAGATGACAGCATCTGGCCAAGAAGTGAGGACTGGCTGCACAACTGGACAGAGGGACAAGCCAGCCTGAGTGGGGTCCTGATTCTTGGCTGTGTGCAGGTGGCAGAGACAGCCAGCAACAAAACTGGTGGCTCAGAAGGACCCGCTGCAAAAGGCACCAGGGGACCTGGGTGGGCTCCAAAGACTCTTCTCATCCACATGGTTTGGGCTGTTGCTGCACCAGTGTAGGGTCATCTCTCTGATAAACTGGAATCCCTCAGTGGGAAAAAGATCCTGGGAGACTGCAAAAGACTCTCTAATGCTGGGATACAACTGGCCTGATCTCAGTGCCTGCGGGGTCAGGATATCTCTGAGCCACGAGCAGGCTTAGCCCAAAGCCACTCCAGGAGATGGAGTCCCAGCTGTCCCATTTTAAAAGAGAGTAAATTTAGAATATACATTAAGAAGAAATTCCTCCCTGGGAGGGTGGGCAGGCCCTGGCACAGGGTGCCCAGAGAAGCTGTGGCTGCCCCATCCCTGCAAGTGTCCAAGGCCAGGTTGGACGGGGCTTGGAGCAACCTGGGCTGGTGGAAGGTGTCCCTGCCCATGGCAGGGGGTGGGACTGGGTGATCTCTAAGGTCTCTTCCAACCCAAACCATTCTGTGGTTCTATGATGTGATTTTAGGGCAGTGAAGCAGAGGCTCCGTGAGTGGTGGTGCAGCAGCATCACCCACCCCAAACCCCTCCCTCTCCCCAGCAATGGCTTCATCCTCGGCTGCATCTCCCTGGAACTGATCAAGGTCCCACCAGCCTGTGGGGCCAGAGCTTCAAGGTCCCTCCAAACACCATCGAACCAATGACAGGAGCTTAACAGCAACACGTATTCTCACACCAGCTGTGATCAGAGTCTGGCTCCTGTTAAGTACAAGATTGCACAGGTGACATTCCTGTGACAGTGTTCTTGTATTCCCAGGCAGATGGGCCACTACAGAAATTGTACTTACTCAGTCCAGAGACGTCCTCGTGCCACTTTTCAACTTAGCAATGCACATAAACATATTTTACATGTAAACTGGGCAATTAAGAAGGCAAATGTTTTAAAATACGAGGATTTATTGGCATAAAATTTGCCATCTATCAACGCTGCATAAATAGTTTTACATAAAAAGCCATCTGGAAACAGGTTGTTTATCATATTTATTCAGTTACAACTTGCTGGTTTCGAGTCTGTGCCTCGCTCATTAACTGTCAAGACAGTTTGACGTTGCTGATGCGAGGTGGATGTGTTTGAAATTCTGCACGGTGCAGGAATATTAACTTGGCCTTTGAGGTAGCTGCACTATTTCAGACAGCTCGGACATGCTCTGCACTGGAATTCCTCTGGGAGGAGAAAGCAGGATGTGAAACTTCTCCCCTAGACCGGGTCTGGCTGGAAAACTTGTGGTCAGGTCTAGGAATGTATTTCACAGAGTCACAGAATATCCTGAGTTGGAAGGGATCCATGAGGATCATCGAGTCCATCTCATTTGACCCTCCCAGCTTCAGTAGAAGGTTCTGGGTGTGGGAATGAGGGTGGGAATCATCGAGTCTGGGCTCTACAAATTAAGCAGAGACTCAGTGTCAGAGGAACACACACCCAGACTCGGGATGGAGCATCTTTCTATGTCAAGAACATACATTGCTGTCATTTTCAGGCAGCATGGAAAAAGAAGAATGTGCTGTAATCTCTTAAGTGGTGCTGGAGGTGCCTTTCTCGACTGTCTGCTCCATGGGAAAAGCCATGGCTGCAAACAACTCCTCTGCCTGCCACAGTCCTCAGCCAGCAGTTTGGGAGCCACAGTATCAAGCCAACAGCCACCGGCTTTTCCTGACATTTGCCGTCTCCCTTGGATTCCGTAATTAGATCCCCTGTTTTTAAATGTCAGCTCTCACGAGGTGATGCTATTGTATTTAGCACTGTGCCCTTCTCCTGCTTCCAAAACACTTGGCAGAATTACTATAAATAACCCAATAACAAGAGCCAAAGAGGTGGTCACAGTGCAGGGGAGAGAAGTTGCTGCATCTCAGCATGGCCTGGAAAGGAGGGAGGAGCTTCAAAGCTGCTGTCTGCTGCAGGGGAGACAACTGTCCCTTCACACAGCAGGGCCAGGGGGCAGAAGGCTACTGAGGGCACAGGACGCAGTGACACCTTCTCTGAGGTCCAGGCAGATCTGAGAAGCAGGAGAGTGGTTCAGCCACAAGCCAGCACGGTGGTGCCGCTCAAGGCTCATGTCCTTGGCCAAGACCTTCAGTCTCTCCTAGCCCAGATTCCTCAGGGAAATGGGGCAATACTGATCCCCTCTGGCAACCCTCTGTTTGATTCCGTTGTTGGTTTCCAGCTCCAGCCTGGAACTACTGGAACGTCATCCTGGGTTGTTGCTTGGTCTCCATCTGCACTGACTGGGACACCAACCCAGTTCCTCTTGTCCTACCACAGGTGTCGCTTTCTGACTTGGGGAGAGACAAATCCTGCACAGCAGAGGCTGCTTCTAACACTTCAAAATTCACACATCCCGAATTATTTGGACCCCGGGGTGCTGCCAGCTGCCAGCATTTCCCGTGGCCACAATGCCCTTGGGTCAGCTGGCTTGGCACAGAGGGCACCATGCAGGTGTGATGAGCCTGTGCAGGTCCCTTCCAAGAGCCTCCTGGGCCACCAGTGACCTGCAGATCACAGCTGGGCAACCAAGGACACAAACAGACATGGACACCTATTTGTGAAAGAGGAGAAAAAGTCGCATGGGAAGATGCCCCATCCCACATTTGGGTTGTGTGTTGCCCTGGAAGTGAAGCTCTGAGAACTCTGTAGAGCACAGAACCACTGATTGGAATTTTGGTGCTTGCAGGAAGGTGTCAGCAATGGGACATGGGCTTTCAGCGGGCAGAGCTGCAGCATTTAAAGTGGAAAAGTGCATTGATCACTTTCTCTCCGCTCCGTGAGAGATGGTGGGACCAGCAGCTGGTTTGGCAGAGGCAGGTGCCCAGCACCTCCCAGCCCTCCTCTCTCAAGCTGGAACTGAGCGAGGCTCCTGCCTTTGCCCAGGGGTTTGAGGTATGAACCACAGAATAAGAGAGGTCCCGTGGGTCCCTGTTCCCTGCATCCCTCAGGAAGAGCTTCAGGACGTACCAGGGTTGTTTAGAGAGACAGAATAACTCCTGTCAGTTCAAGGGCAGCATGTACCAACCTGAGGACGGCTCAACAACAGGTCAGGATGGGCTGAAGATTTATCCTGCATGTGCTTTGTTGTTCTTGCTTTGGAGGGAGGTAAAGATGAGATGATGAGGAAGGATAAGGGACTGACAACACCTTTCCCAGTGAAAACTGCCCTGGCTCTGCTTGATGCTGCTTTCCAGGGAGGCTGAAACCCCAGCAAGAGCCTGGCAGAGGTCCTGGGTGGGACAGACCATTTACAGCCACCTCTATCTCGGGCCGTGGTCATGCAGTAATTAGCTACAGCATCCTTTTAACTCTAATTAGCAATAACATCCTTGCTCAGCTCATTCAGTCTCTCCAGCAGTCAGTCCCAAAGCAGATCCCAGGTAAAGGAAATGGTTTTATCTATTAAGCTGCTCCTGCTGTTATTAATCATGTAACAACTCTATCCAGGAACCTTATGGCTGTCATTGCATCCCACGACAACAGCTGGGCTGGAATACAGATCCCTCTTTCCATGGCACAGCCTGGCCCCTGAAAAAGAGGGATCTTTGTCCATCAGCAGCAGGAGGAGACACGACACTGCTGCACAAACAAGGGCTCGTGGTGCCCACAGGCAGGAGGCCTGTGGGATACAGATACCCCATAAATATTAAGCACTGCTCCTCACAGGCAGCTGAGAAGTGGCTTTTGCTTGGCCAGATTCCCAAATCCCTGAAGGTTTTAGGAATGTTGCTCTGATTTTTCGCCTGCATTAAAACAATAGAGCAGTCAGGTTGGTGGCCTTGCAAAACAAGGGGTGCAGCTCCCAGGTTGCAGAGAAGGATGGGAAAAGGCTGAAGGGCTTTGGATATCTTCCTCGGTGCCTGGACTTGAAACTCTTCTTGTTTCGGAGCAGCAAAAACTTCTAACAATTAAGAAACAATTAAGTCATCCCCCACCAAGAGCACCTGAGTGGAGGCCACATCAGGAGCAGCACTGCTGTTACCAGTCTGAGGGTATAAAACATGCTGGTCTAAGGACATGAACACATTAATGAAGCATTTTTGCTGCAGGTTTCCTAAAATACTTTCACTGAGTGAAAAACCATGAATATCCTTAACTTCACTTCCACATAGAGAAGCAGAAGAGCAGTGAGAATTAACTGGATTTTTAGTGTCCACATCAGCTTTCCTGGAAGAGCCTGATCTCCTGTGCAGTGCTAGATAATGGAGTAAATGACTTGTGAACTGTATCAGTGGCTAGTTCTCAACAATTAAGTAGTTTGAGATCCTCGAATAAAGAGGAGCATCTAATAGGAGCATTAATTACTGACAGTGTGAGCCTTCCCTTCACCTACCTTGTGCTGCAGAGCAAACCTTCCCACTCCCCCACATCTCATCTCCCCAGGGCTATTTTATTTTTTTCCCCTTGCTTATGTATGTTCAGCAGCAGCACAGCAAACAGCCCGTGGCATCAATACTGAGCCAGCAAAGGGCTTGGCAGGTCACCTCTGCTCCCTTAGACCTGGGTCAAGCAACAAACCCTTGTCTCCCTCAGGGCACTGGGATGTGGAGAAGCTGCATCATTCCCTAATGTGACATGAAACCACCAAATCTGCCTTCTCCTCCCGAGCTCCTGTGGCTAACAAGGGGTGAGGAGGCAAAAGCACAGGTATTAATGCAGCAGCCTGACACACATGCTGCTGGCAGCGATGGAACAGGAGAAATCGCCAAGGGAGCAGAATAATAACCCAGGCAGGAGATAATAAGAACAGCCTGAGAGCATTCCCACAGCTCTGTGTAATGGGGTTGTCACGGGCTCCTTCCTCCCTGGGCTCTGGGGGACAAACTGGGATCTCAGGAGCACGTTGCTGGACAAAGCAGGGAGGGATGTCTGTGTCCCTCTGGCCACCAGCACTGGTGGTATGTAAAGAACAGCATGGAATGGGGATAGCGGGATAGCAGGGGCTGGAATCAGATGATCTTTAAAGCCCTTAAAGCCCCTTCCAACCCAAACCATTCTGTGGTTCTGTGGTGCCAGGCAGGGCAGCACCACCACGGATCTTTGCCCAGGACAAGAGTCACTGCAGCTCCAGAACATCCACGAAACTTCTGTTTTTCCTGTGTCTTTAGGCATCGTTACTCCAGCTTTCCATGGGGACAGGCTCTGGAAGAGGTGGTGTCCCTGCAGCACGTCCTGGGCTGAAAGCACAGCACATCTCAAGGAAGAGAAGATTCTAATACAAGTTTTTTGGGCAGAGGTTTTGAGAGCTTCAGCTAAGTAAATACCCCAACACCAAGGTCCTTAACAGGATTGATGCTCAGAGCAGCTCCCAATTAGCCTTTTCCCTTGGTTATACCAGCAGGTTCCAGGACACAAGAGGAGCATCGTGTACAGCTCAGGGAGAACCAGATCCCACAGCACTTGAACCTGTCAGAGCAAATTTATAATTCAATACCAGGATTAATAGCATATATCACATTTAAAGTCCTTATTACATGTGGCCAGGCAGATTAGCAGATGAATATAAAATTAGTGCCATAGCAGCAGGCACAAATTATTCAGAGACTGTCCTTCCCTGCAACCAGCAGCAGATCCACTCATGCTTTTGGGTGGCTCAGGGTAGGAATATGGAGCACCCATAAATCTGTACCCAGCCCACATCCTGCACAAAGCAACCAAGTTCTACAGGGCTGAACATGAATAAGGAATATCAGTGCTTAGAATCTAGAGAGCTTCGTGTTGTCCAGGCACTGCAGAGAGCCCTGTGAAACCCAGGCTCCCAACAGCACATCCCAGGGAGGCAATTCCCACATTTCTCCTAGAGGGACAGGCAGCAGTAAGGAGACCCTGTGCCTTTTCTGGGATCAACAGAATGAGTGTCCAGACGATGAGTTTGATGATATGGATCAGGGTGCCAAGGGGGCCCTCAGCCCCAGTTCTGGGTGCTGTACAGCTCCATATAAAAAATGCACAATAGACTGATTTTATTTTCCTCAGCTTACTATGATGAAAAAAAGAAGCATTCCAAATATTACATATGACATTTGACTAGGCAAAATTCCTGCCACCAGGGTGGCAGGGACAGGGACCAGCCCTCTGCACCTTGTTCCCAGGAAACAGCAGCTGGAATGCTCAGGCACAGCTGCATCCATCCATCCATCCATCCATCCATCCATCCATCCATCCATCCATCCATCCATCCATCCATCCATCCATCCATCCATCCATCCATCCATCCATCCATCCATCCATCCATCCATCCATCTGTGAGTGCATTACAGGGAGGAGCTGTGAGATTGCTCAGCAGACCTGGCAATGTACACAGTGACAGGCTTGTAAACCTCTCTCCTCGCTCCAGCAAACCTTTATTTTTTTTCCAGACACTGGAGAGGATAAAGGAGGTTTGGTTAAGGTAGAACAGAGAGTAGCAAACAGCAGACGCTGCATCAGTAACACAGCACTGCAGTGGAACAGGGGCTGTGTGTGTCTGCCTAATGATGCCTGCTGGATAATCAGGGAGAGACTGAAAGAAAGCAGGGAAGAATAAAGTGATCTTTCTTCTCCAGAGCTGCCTCACATCTGGCAGCAGGCAAAGGAGGAGATGTCCAGAGGTTTGATAGGCACTGATGGCTTCCCTGTCACTCCCAGGGCTGGCTTATCCCTGTGATGAGGAGTTTAATTGGTCACCACAAGCAAAAATACTCCTGTAGGTTTCGACTGCACACCTGAGGTTGTTGTGAGATGCTTTTGCAAAGGCATCCCAAGGGATGTAATCAAAGACTCCCAACTTCAGCCACATAATTACTTCTGAAACTCTTAAAATTAAATGACAGTTCACAGAGAAAGATGAGAAATAAAAAAGAGCCACTGAGAAAATATCTGTGTTTAAGTGAACCAGAGGAGGATGTAATTGGCACTGACAGGACAGAAGGGATTGTCACTGGCTTTTAAAAGAGAGTGAAATGGGGCCACTTTGCGTGTGATCCCAAATCCTCCTATTCATCCTCAGAGCAAAGTAGGTTAAATATCACACAGATTAGTTCCCTAACGTGGAGTAATGACCATGTGAATCCTCACCTCTGCTGTTCATAAAACCTCGTGTAGACTGACAGCAACATCAGGCTGTGCCTTTGGAAGGTGTTGTGTTTGCAGCTGGGTGAGAGCAAAGCCTGGTCCTGGTGGGAGGGAAGGGCTGTGTAGGACAGTCCAGCAGCATTTCTGATGAACACAAACAGCAGAGTTCAGCAGCCCACCTGTCACTGCAGGGCTAAAAGGCACCGCAACAATGTGGAATGAGAGAGAATTTATTATTATAGGGTTTTTTTATAAATTCCTTTGCCATCAGGGTACTTGCTTCCACTCTGAAGGAAAGCAGGTGAACGTGGGAGCTGGGCAGGTTCTGGTGGTTCCAGAGGCACTAAACGTGGACACCCTCCCCCAGAGGCTCAAAGGAAAGAAGCTGCTGGTAGAAATACAGGATTTCATCCTTCTTTCCCGATGCCCGTCCATGTTTCTCTGCTGCTTCACTGAAATCCAGCACTGACTGTGCTCACTGTGAAGAGAAATCTCACCTGCACATCTCCCCTTGGCGAAGGCTCCACCACATCCTTTTTTTCCTGCTATGTCTTCCAGTGGTTCCCACAAAAACATTTGGTCCCTCCAGACCTTCACAAAATGCTGCCTTTGAGTGCTCGTGGCAGGAATTCAGCATTTGGGTTGCACAGCTGGCCACAGACCTGCCTTCACTGCACAACTGAACACGGGCCAGCCAGAGCTTTCACAATTTTTCATTATTTTTTATTTTATTAATGCAATCTGTGTGATTTTATCCATGTCAGATGGCCCTGTAAGAGAGAACTGGGTCCCTGCTAGCTTAGTCTGTGCAGAGATGAGATAAACCAGCATGTAATCCTGGTGCATCCCAGCCCTACCCTGGGGAAGTTTAATGTCCCAAAGGGACATCGAGGTCATCTCCTCTCACCTCCACACCACGGACACCCCTGTGCTCCCGTCTGAGCTGGGCTGTACCCACAACAAACACATCAGCCATTATTGCTCACTGGATGTGATGGGGAATCCTTCATTCATTGTTTTAACAGGGATGTTCTTTGTTAAATGAACCCACAGAGCTTATTAATAGCCTGAATAGGTTTATTCTGTGCTTTTACTTTTAGGTCTCACTGTACCTCTAGTATTAAATTTCACTGCCTTATTTTGGAATCGCTCATCCTTAACCTTGGCTAAGTTTATCTGATTGAACTTCAGGAGTTATTCACCTCCCTGACTTTATCTCATTATCTAATCTCTCCAAAGCACTTTTGGTGCATCTCCAAATGTCTCCTCAAATTTAGGAGACCCCTTCTCCAATTGTGGCTTATGTTGAACACTGGACTTCTGGCTGGCGCCCTGCTGTGGATCTTTATTGCGAGGGAAACTCATGGACACCACGAACTGACCAATATGATCAAGGTAATGCCGTTTATTGTTGTGAAAACACCCCTCAAATAACCCAGAGAGCTCACACACTGCACACACACTGCAAACCACCCTGGGACTGGTTAATACGAATAACACACAACTCTATTGGTGTCAAATAAAGTCCTTGTGACTTCTCTCTGTGGCTGATGTTTTTCAGTTCTTCTGCTGCAGTTTCTGTAAGTTCACGTTCCTCTTCACTGTTGATCTCCACAGAGGCTTCTTACAAGCAGCTTCTCACTGCAGTCTCAGAGGCCCTGCAGCAGAACTGCATCTAAAGCACTGAGGTCGCTCATATGTCCATTTTCTGCAAGAATTTCCCAACAGATCTTCACTCTGAGTGCTGATTTCCCTCATGCCTTCCATGTCTTGCTGCTTCCCAGCACAGTTGTGTCTCCCCCACAGCCTTTGCTCCAGTGGGAATGACTTCCCATCCATCCCTATGTCAGTGCACACTGCTGGTTTATGCCCAGCTTCCTAAATAAGGGAATAACCTCTCCATCATCTCCACAGGTCTTTCTGCCACCTGAACCTTTCATAGAATCACAGAATACCCTCAGCTGGAAGGGACCCCCAGGGATCATCCAGTCCAGCTCCTGGCCCAGCACAGACACCCCAACAATCCCACCCTGTCCCTGTCCCATTGTCCAAACCCTCCTGGAGCTCTGGCAGCCTTGGGGCCGTGCCCACTGCCCTGGGGAGCCTGGGCAGTGCCCACCTCCCTCTGGGGGAAGAACCTTGTCCTGAGATCCAACCTGACCCTCCCCGATACAACTCCCTGCTGTTCCTTTGGTCCTGTCAATGGTTACAGAGATCGGTGCTCATTTTATATTCACTCCTGGGTCATCAGTACAAACATTAAATGGTACAGAACCCCTGTAGCCATCCTTGCAGGGCCTGGTTACTGCCCCCTTCTGAACACAGACATGGACATGGGCTTAGAGCTGGCAAGTGACACGTGGGGATTCATTTTGGGACAAGTTTACAAGGGCATGCAGTGATGGGGCAATGGGGAAATGGCTTTAAGCTGGCAGAGGGTAGATTTAGGTTAATATTAGGCAGAAATCCTTCCCTGGGAGGGTGGGCAGGCCCTGGCACAGGGTGCCCAGAGAAGCTGTGGCTGCCCCATCCCTGGGAGTGTCCAAGGCCAGGTTGGACGGGGCTTGGAGCAACCTGGGCTGGTGGAAGGTGTCCCTGCCCATGGCAGATATGGAATGTGATGAGCTTTAAGGTCCCTTCCAACCCAAACCATTCTGTGATTCTGTGCCTCTAAGTTTTTCATCTATTGAACATGCACCATGACAAACACATTACACTGCAATTTCTTAATTGTAATTGATCTTATGATACAAAGGCAAACATTATCCTCACTGTCATCACGGTTCTTACAATGCCAGACATGAAAAACATAAGCCCTTTGTGAAACCTCTGCATACAATTACTAAAAACATTAAATGCATAATTAATAGAGAAGCACTGAAGCAACCAGAGGAATATTTTCAGTAAGACATGGAATGCACCTTCCATCTCAAAGCCCTTGAAAAGTAACTATCAAAGCTACTTGTTGACTGAGGCAGCCTTCCACTTGGACTAGAGGTGATTCATCTTATTTGATTTAATTTCTGGAGACTAAAAACTAGGTTTTTATCCTTTAAGCATCCCAGGAGGCAGCCAATGTTCTCCAGCAGTGCAAGTCTACCTTGGCAAGCCTGTACCTTCTTATCTTCTCCCTATCTGGTTTCCTTCCCAGAAACTGGTGAAGACATTTTCTTCTCAAATACCTCTCTGGAATAACCTCCACGTGTCACCCTGAAGGAATAAGAGCATCTGATTTGGTGCAGCCTGAAGTCAGCAACATGATCTGCTCCCCCTTCTGCAGGGAAAGGAAGGCACCAGGAAAGCTGGAAGGTAAATATTCACTGCATGGATATTGCAGGAGAGGAACGAATTTTCTAGGGGAGAGAATCACCAAAAAGAACATGATTCTTTAAAAAAACAGGTTGCTACTTATCAGCTTTCTCTGCACAGAGGGAGCACAGAACTAGGGAGGTGTAGACACTGGATTTGAAGTCTGAATGACAGCAGAGCAGAGATGCTGGAATAATAGGGAGGCATCTTCAATGTTCAACAAGGTCTGAAAATCACAGGAAGTTGTAGAAAAAGGAATGAAAGCATATAAAAAAATAAAAGGATACAGAGGAGCAGCTGACTGATAATTCAGTCCCTTGTGATCCTGCAGTGAGGGTAGATTTGAGCAGAGTGCATTAAGAATGTGTTGAGACTTATGAACATGGGGGTGATTCTTGTATTATTATTATTATTTTAATTTAAAAAAGCCCCGCTGACTTTGCCTTGAAGCTCCAGATCCTGACACCTTTCCTGGAAGTCCCTGGAGCAGAGGGATTATCTGTGAGCCCTCCCTTCTGCCAGACTGCTCCAAGTTCTTTGCAGGATGCTCAGCAGCATCCCTTTGCACCTGCAGCAGTGTCAGAGGGAGACAACAACTACATTGATTTCAATTATCCTTTGCAGGGGTGAGGCTTAATGCTTAGATTTGTCTCTCCCTTGCAGTGTCAAAGCAGGTTCACACAGCACGGCTTCAGCATAAGCGTATTTCAATAAAAGTAATGAAGAAGGAATCTTTATTTCTTCTACTGCTTGCATAAACTTCCTTCTTGGGCACTATCCCAGCAGGCAGCCAAGGCCATAGATCAGCCCTGGGGGCTCAGCACGCAGCTGGAAATGAGTTTTCATTCCCCACACTGGCACCACACCACACTGAGTGCGTTTGGGGGGCTCTGGAAGCTGCTGAAAAAGCATCAGTGTCAAAATCAGTGAAGTGAATTCATGAAAATGAAACTCATCTTTCTGGACAAGGAGATCCCTGAGGTGAAAATCACTTGAGACTGGAGGAGGATGTCCTGAGGAATATCCTGCCCCCCATGTATTCTGCTTCCCTTTCTGATCTCTGAGACTGTATCCCAGCAGGATGGAGCTCCATCCCTATTCCTACGGCCACCCACAGGTTCTCTTGTGCCTCCAGAGATTGTGTCATATATATTGTGTCACCTGTAGAGACATGACATGACCCAGCCGGGTGTGTGGTTGGTGGGGAGGAAATACAGTCCAAAGAGCCAACCTGTGGAGCTGCCTTGCTCCAAAGATGTGTTTCACCACTGTCCTGTGCCTGCAAAGTGTGTTCTGAACCTGTCCCTGGCTCAAATGTCCCAATCTCCATCCTCCCTCCTGCCTTTGCCTCCACCAGACCCCATTTTCTATGATGCGCTTCTTACAGCCTTACTGTGTCCATCAGCTTCAGAACAAACATCAGCCAATAAATATCTGTCTGTTGGGAAGCACAAACCAGGACCACTAGTCCATTAAAGAGAAACATCCTTGCTGGATGAGGTTTCAAGAAACTTGGACTAGTGGAAGGTGTCCCTGCTCATGGCAGGGGACTGGAATGAGGTGAGCTCTAAAATCCCTTCCAACCCAAACCATTCCAGGATCCTGTATTCTGCAGCCCTGGGAACTGGGTTCCATTCCCGTGTAACCCACAGCAGCACTGGGCAGTCAGACAGGCAGGCAGGGCTGCCCTCATCTGTGTGGTGAATGGATGGGCGGAGGAACTGAAGGAAAGTGAGGTGACAAGACAGCAAAAGTCACATTTATCCACTTCAGCTGCATCTTTGCACCAGCATAAAGAGCCCCAGCAGACCTGAATGGAGCCGCAACTTGAGATAACCCCTTCTACCTGCAGAAAAGGATGGATTCTGCTTGTGCCTTTGAGGGGAGAGCCAGGAGCCAACCTGCCCTTAGATCTGCAGCTGTACAGCCCCTGGGGTGGGTCTGTGTTCCTCTGGGCTGCCTGTGGAATGACACGACTGGCATCTGTGTCACTGCCACTGCTGCTCTTGGTGTCCCCAGCTCCCAGCGTTTGTCTGGTCTCGGCTGCCAAAATGCTCAGGGCTGTGCAGCCCACCCAGGCAAATCACTTCTGACAGGCGAGGAGGGAAGGGCTGATGTGGGCACAGCACCCCCCAAACTCGCCCAGCTTGTCTTTCCATTGGCACATCATGTTAGGGAAGAGCCAGTGGAGACAAGAATCCCTCATGCACAAGCACCAGGCTGTGGTGAGGCAGCTTTGCAGACTGAAACCAGCCCAGCCTATTCCCACTTCAGGCCTCGGCTGGTTTTCTCTCTTGTCTTTACCTTGTGAAACAGTCCTTGTTTGTTCATCACTATTTGCATCTGACTGGGGTACAGCAAGCAGAACCTTCCTCCAGTGTTCCCTTTGTTGCCTATCTCACATTGGCCTCTTTAGCCATCAGTGTCTTCACACCAGGCATGGGTAGAGTCCTTCCCAAATCTTGATTCACGAAGCCTGGCCATGATGATACTTGAAAATGTAAAAGATTCACTGAGATTACATTATTAGAGAAATGGGGGCACACCTGTCTTCCTACAGCCATCCTTGGCACCATCCATGGCATCCTGACTCTCCATACCACCAGGGCACAGAGCCAGGGCAAGAGCCTTTTGGGACCCCCCTGCAGCCCAAACCTGCTCCAGCCTCCTCTGATGCCAGAACAGCTCTCAGAGGGCCTGGGCATGTGGCTGTTGGTGCCGGATCCCTGAGCCTGCCCTGGGCTGCAAAGCTCCCCATCCCTCCAGGACCCAGCATCAGCACCTTCATGTGCAGGGGACCATCACTGTGACAGTGGCATTGCTGCCTCCAGATGTCCTCTCTCCCAGCCTTGGTCTCTCATCATCATGGCCAGGCTTCACAAATGAAGATTTGGGAAGAGCTCTCCCCACGCTTGCTGCAAGCACGCTGGTGGCTAAAGAGGCCGATGCGAGACAGGCAAGTCCAGTTGCCCGAAGAGGAGATCCAAGGACTCCCCGAAAAAATACCTCAGCCTTGGCCACATTGACTACCATCAATGGTCCACTCTGGCCTCCAATCAGGAGGCATAGAGACACACCACCCATAACGCTGCTGATTCCTTTGAGAATGCATGCAGGGTCAGTCTGGAGGAGAAAAGACCACACAGAAAGAACCATGCTTGGTTTCCCAGCCCCCATGTGCGTTGCTAACCCCTCTCAAAACATGTTGGCATCCTGGCAATCCCTTCTGAGTGATGGGGACTTTATTATCCACTTCCATTTCCTCCGTTGAAAGCCTAATTTATGGCACAAAAAGACTTTCAAGGCACGAGAAACATCAGACAGCGAGTTCCCAGAGAGGCTGCTCTCTCCTCTCCCGCTGCAGAGATGCTCAGCACTGCCCGCAGAGCAATCCTTGCTGATCCAGGTGCGGGATCACACGGACAGCTTTGCCTTTTCCAGATGACCCTGGGCACTTCTCATTATCCAGGCATGAGGGACCATCCCTGGGAACGGGGCTCCACGCGTGCCAAAGCCCCTTAACCTTCTGCATTCTGCCTTCAAAGGGCCTGCCAAAGGGACTGCAAACAGCTACTTCAGAATGTATTTTTTTGAATTTTTTTTCCTTCCCACATGTTTTCTCTCCGAAAAGGAACGGTGGCGTGGAGTGGTCTGGTGCCGGGTTCCTTGTGACTCCTCAAGGCAGGTTTGCCAAGAAGGGTGGAGGTGATGGGAGATGCAAAGCACTCCCTGTTGGCACCTCTGTCCAGGGAAGGGGCTGGAGCAGCAGGAGCTGCTGAGGGAGGTGGAGGGAACTCAGCCCGGAGAAAAGGAGGCTCAGGAGGGACCTTCTACAAGTCCCTGACAGGAGGTTGGAGCCAGAGTAGGATCGGGCCCCCAGGTAACAAGGGACAGGACAAAGGAAACAGCCTCAGCTGTACCAGAGGAGGTTCAGGTTGGATATTAGGAAATACCCAATTTATTCACCAAAAGAGTGGGTAAGCATTGACAAAGACTGCCACAGGCAGTGGTGGAATCACCAGCCCTGAAGGGTTAGAAAAATGAGTAGATGTGGCACTTGGCAATGTGGTTTAGTGGGCATGGGGTTGTTCAGTAGGAAGACGGACTTGATGGTCTCGAAGGTGTTTTCCAACCTTCATGATTCTGGGATTCTTAGTGACTGGGACCAGCTGCACCACCCAAAAAGGGGTCTGGCCCTGGCTGCCGTGGGGGTTCCTGCGTCAGAGGTGGCCCTGGGTGCTTGATGAGTGTGAAGTGGATGCCTCAGACAATGAGACAGGGAGGAAAATGCTGGGAGTTAAAGCACAGCACCAGCAATCCTGTCTCTCAGGGCTCGGTTTGCTCTCCCTGCTTTCCTCTTTCTGCAGCTTTGGGGTGCCTCGGGTCATTGTTTTCAAGCTTTTCTTTCCACTCTGGAGTCTCACTTACAAAGCAGCAGCTGGAGTTCAAAGCCATGCCTGAGAGCAAGGGATGCCAGAGCATTATGGAAAAAAATAATAATCAGGAATCAGCGCAGCAGTGGGGAAGTCAGCAACTTGCTACAAACCTGTGCTAGATTCAGGCCACTGAGCCTGAGGTGTAAACATCCATATCTCATTGCTGCATCTTCATTTTCTGGTTTTGATCTTGCCTTATTTATTTCAAGCAAGATAACACGCAACGTGACATGCTGAAATGAGAAAGGACCACACTAAGAGCAAACTGCTGCCACAGCCCGTTGTGAGAGCAGAAAACCATGAGTGCAGTAAGAAAGGGCTCCTCTTGTTTAACGTTGGTTCAATTTGTAGCTTAAACATTGAAAATAAAATGCAATAAACTGCTACCACTTGTAGTCCAATAGTCCAATCGCAAAGCTACTCAGCCTCACAGTTTGGATTGTCTGCGTAACACAAGCCCGTTTTTATTAACAAGTTTCATTTAAATGTTACTATTTGAAGTATCTCCCCCAGTTCTCAGGAGCCAAGCTGGGTTGGACAAGGCTTGGAGCAACCTGGTCTAGTGGAAGGTGTCCCTGCCCATGGCAGGGGGTGGAACAAGACGAGCTTTAAATTCCTTTCCAACCCAAACCATTCTGGGATTCTGTGATTATATCAACAGAAATGAAAGCAGAGATAAGCTGAGTAAATGATGAAGAACAACTCTGCAGGTTTGATTCCTTGTGATCAGCTTAGCTTATTTGCCAGCGTTCAGCCAGCCATCAGTTATCTGTCAGAGCTTCCAAATTCCTGGGATGCTTATCACAAGTGGATTGGCACCTGAGGACTCCTGCAGAGCACGCGTATTTTTAGCTGCCTCCCATTGTTCTCTGGATTCTGAAGTGTCACTCACCCAGAGGGGAGCTGGGAGGAGGATTCGAGGTGAAGTTGAGCACCAGCCAGGCTGCAAAGAGCAAAGGCGCCTCATGGGAAGCCCTCTGCTACCCTATAGGATGGGCATGGATCACTCTGGCTCCATGAAAATGTCAAATAATATGGGGGAACGAAAACAGGAGATGCTCGCTGATAATGTGATCCATATAGTTAAACCTAGAAGGAGTCACTTGAAAAAGTTATTTATGGATAAACTTTGAACCAAAGCCGTGAATGGATCAATGCTTTGTTTCTGGACAATTTATTTCTAGCCCTGAGCTTTCTAAACTTCACCCTGAATAAGGATTTTAACAAAAGAAGACAGCCCCAGGTTTCCTGAGCAGTGAATTTTCCCCAGAATTGGAGTTACCAGCATCCCTCGTGCAGAACAGTGCAAGGCTCACATTTTATAGAAGCAGGACCTCACTGTAACATTTCAACTGTCTTCAACCTTCCCAGAAAAAGCCCCCTTTTCCCAGGGCAGTCAGCCCCTCTGAGGCTGAGACACCTGCACAATAACCTCGTGTTCGTCTGGCATGGGCTGATTGCAACCAGAAGAAAATGAGAGATGTGGTCATCAAAGCTTCATCTTTGGCTGATTTTAAACAAGTCACAGAGAGTCAGAAGCCCTAATGTCTGTGTTAGACTGAGCTGGCCCTCCTAAAGCATGAAGGATTGTTTACCTGCCTAGAAACACACTGTATATGGGCCTGTGCGTATGTTCAAGTAGGGCAGATACAATAAAAATAGGTGGCAGAGAGAACAAAACACTTAAACTGATTTAGAGCAGGGAAAACACAAGATGGCACAAGTAGCATTTCAAGGATGCTCTGTGAAGTTGAGAAACGAGTAATTCATGCACTGCCTTAAAGCCACAACCCCCTAACTGGAAAATACTAAACAGCACAATGGCACTATAAATCGCTGTGCTTGCCCAGGAAAGGTCCCCGTGCAGTAGCTCATCTGGGTGTCACACAACCATAGCAAGCATCCTAAACCTGCCTGTGCAGACTGTGTGATTTTACAGACCACCAAAAGCCTCAGATAAGGTGTTTGCTATCAAGAGATGCTGCCACGAGTGGCTTCCTGGCTTTGTGGTTCTCTGGGGCCCTGCACTCACGTGTTATGATCCTAAACACAGGGATCCAGGAGTGGTACCCAGAGCCCCCACGTGCACTGGTCGCTCTGTGACATTTCCACAGGGCGGGATAGGGAGATAAGTGCTTGTGGATGGGTGTGGGTGGGACTGGAGTAAACACCACCTCACTGTGTTCAGTCACCTTCTGGCAAGTGCTGAGTGTGCTGGATCCCTTCCAAGGTCAGCAGAAGCTGAGAAGACTTGGCGTCACTCAGAACTAAAAGCTCTGTGTAACCCAAAAGCTGCGGCTGCAGGGCTGAGATATCTGATGCCGTGCCTGGCCGTGACCCCTGGGACCCTGTCCTGCTGCCTGCTGGGACCCAGGGACCCTGACCTGGAACCTTCTCTCAAATCTGCCTTGAATGTGCAGCCAAATCATGGGCTAATGCCCTGGGGCTCTCGGGCATTCCAGGTCTCGAGCTGGAATTTGTAGCTGCCTTCTCTTTCCATCTTGCAGCCCTGGGATGGATTCTTGGATGGCACTCAGCAAGAACATCCTTCCCCAGGTCATGCTGACACATCAGCTCTCACCCCTCCACCAGAACACTGCCCCCTACCCTTCTGCTACTGTCCCACAGACCCGGTGTTTTGATTTCTTCATTGCAAAAATACTCTGTTCTTTTGGTATTAATGGGAGCTTTATGATTGCAGCTGGGCTGTAACATTATCCTGCCTGCTTGCCTTCGTATCTGAAGTTCGTTTCAATTAAACTGTACATTCCCCACTGCTTTGTGTTATTTGGTTGCTAAATTAATTAGAACAGTTTTCCAGTTGCTGATGTTTGGGCATGAGGCTGAATCCCCCTCCCTGCTGCTGTGTCTCTTTAGTGTTGTTCTTACATTCTATCAACAACCCCCCCAGTAAAACCCTGGATTTGAGATGCTCCTGTCTTCCCGACTGGTCTTTTGTTTTGTTGGGTTGTGTGGACCCCATTTGGGGCTGGCACAAGGGAACGTGAGGCTGTGCCTCAGCTTCTGGCATGAAAACCCAGCCAAAGCAGGTTTCCAAGCGCTCTGGTCAGTGCCCTGCTGCAGGACCATCTGTTTTTGCAGTATTTTCTCAAATTTAAGGGATTTGCAGTTTTTACAGAGCCGTGTTGATCTCTGTATTTCAGTAGTGCCCCCCTGTCCGAGCTGATGGAGGGGTTTGTAGGAACCACTTTCCACTCCAGCAGGTGACCAAGTGGCTCGTGATGCCACAGAGTCCCCAGTCCAGTGGGCCACATGCTCCCAGAAGGGACCAGGCTCCCACATTCCCTTTCCTTGCCCTCAGGTAAACTTGGTGCTCAGCCTGGATCTGGGCAAAGGTGGCAGATGCATTCCTGCCTGGAAAACCCCACTGTGGGAGTTCCCCAGCGGATGCACTCCCAAACGCTGTGGATTTACTCAGAAACTGAAAAGACATCAGAAACTTAATTGCAAGATGCTCCTGACTTGGAGAGCCACGGAGGGCAGCGCTCAGTGTTGGGATGCTGGAGTGCACCCTTCCTAATTAGCTTCCCTTCCAACGATGCTCTACCTCTGGGCTGTGTGGGGTAGACTCCAGCTGGCCTGGGGTCTCTGTGGAATAGCTGGACTATGCTGGGAACCTTCTGCACACGTCAGGGGGATATGCACGGAAGGAAAAGCTGTAACACCTGGAACAGAAATCCGGTTTCTAAAGGGATGAGTAATGTTTTCTGACATGCGTGGTTTGTGTGTCCGATTAGGAATTATTTATGTATAGAGAAACCAATGGTCCTTGGACATGTGTCCAGACTCAGGTCTATAAGAATCGCAGCTTCTGATACTCTGATGCAAGATTCCACCATTGCAATAAAGTTCCTGTCCTGTTTTTGGACCAATGTGAAGTCGTTTCTTTGCCCTGCCTCTAACTTCACGACGACACTGGGCCTGCCTTTCCCACTCTCCTCGCTCCGAATCCTCCCTAATTTCCTCTCCGGCGCGGCGAGCCGGGCGCGCGGTGCCCGCGGAGCAGATGCTCTGCAAAGCCTGAGCTCAGCAATGCTGAGGTGTGCGGGGTGTTAATTAGGTCGACAACCCAATCGCAGAGACACTGGATAATGATCAACATCTTCAGCAGGGGCCACGCCGGCAGTGCCTGCCAGGACCAGCATCCCTGGACCAGCCTAACAAATCCCCCCGCAAAGGGCAGCCTGGAGCCCCCCAGCCCTGCATTAGTGATGATCAGGGGGCCGGCGCTTGCAGGGAGACATGTGAAAATGTCAGCACAGATGGAGATTAAGCTGTCTTCACCTAACGTCAAAACTGCCATCTGCCTCTCTGCTGCACAGCTTTAATCAGATTTGCTCGATAAAAAAAGGAAGCGGGAGGGATGGGGAGGGCTCGGAGCGTTCAGGGCTGTGTGGCCTTTCTGTGCTCATTGTGCAGAGGCCCGAGGAGCTGAAAAGGGTTTTCTCCCAACGTTTTCCATGGAAAGGCTCAGTGTGGCTTCCTCTGGCTGTGGGAAGGCAGGACCGTCACCCTGCTGTAGGAGTGGGGAGAAGAGAAGGCTGTTGTTTGAAAGGAAAGCAAAACTACACCTTGGCCTCATAGGACTGGTTTTATTTGTTCAAGCACCAACCGGCCAAGCAAAGTGTTTTGCTGCTGAGATTTTAACAGGAGCCTTCTTGGTCCCCCCGGGTTGATGCCAGCCTTGCACTGCCTTGAGCACTGCAGTTCCAAAGGCAAGTGGGTAGCAAAAAATAACTAATGGCAGTGTTGGACAGTTTGATCCACAGTCACACCAGAATTTCAGCCTTGCCTTGCCAAGCCCAATATGTTCAAAGCTAAATTTGCTGCTGCTAAGTTGAGGAAAAATGATTTTAAGGAACACTGTGTTTTGTGTAGGGACACAATGACTGGCTGAGCATTAACCTTCTGTATCCAAAGCCTAAAAGATAAGCTGCATGGAGGAGTTCCTTGACATGGCTCACAGATCCCACTGAAGTGTGTGGAGTGGGGCTTTTGCATTCTCCCAACAGTGACATTGTTGATGCCTGCTGAGCACCTCAGTAACCTCAGAGACTTCCATTCAGATGTGCTCATCAGCCAGTTGTTCCCCCTTTGGAATTCACACAGCTGGCTATTCCTTTCCAGATTCACTTATCTCCACCGAGTAGCATCTCTCTCTCTCTTTTTCTTTTTTCTTTTTTTTTTCTTTTTTTCAGATCATCTCCAACTCAGCTATGAATCTGTGAAGTTCATTTGTAAGTCTGGTTATCCAAAATACTGGCAGTCCTTTCCATGTGGAGGTGTCAGCCAGCTTGAGAAGTGTTTTCTGTTCCATCATCAGGACCATTAATGAAAGTGCTGAAAGCTTAGTCCATACAGTAAGCACCCTATTTTGACAGTAATCTGTCAATGATTGCTCCATCTATAATTTTCTAACCAGTTTTGTAACTTCCCAATAATATACTCACTTAGATGATATTTTTCTGGCTCATGAAAGTGTCAGAGGAGACACTGTCAAAAGCCTTGCTGAAATCAAGATCTATGACATGGTCTGTTTCTTCTCTATCCAGAAGGCTTTTTGCACTGTCATAAAGGAAAATTAGATTGGTTTGACATATTTGTTCTTGACAAATCCATACAGACTGTTACTCATCCCTTTATACTCCGCTGTGAGCTCACAGATAGACTATTTGATTATCCAGCTCAGTGTTTTCTGAAAACTGATGTAATATATGTTTCAAAGGGAAGCTCCTGAGTCTCTGTCTTCTTATGTAACATTTCAAAGGTTGGCATTTAAAGATGTCTCCTGTCTTTCAAGTTTTCCAGTTCCTTACTCGGTCAATCCTTAAAACTGATGGTCAATTCTTCCAAGATTTCATCAGTAGGTGCCATACAATGAAGTTCAGGCAAATGAAAACATCGATATCTTTGAGTGGCACCTCTTGAACTGTGTTTCTCTCAGTATTTTCTGTTCATTGGTATTGTTCCTTGCACAAAAGACATTCCCACTGATCTCCTTCTTTCTGAAGCGCACGTTAAAATATATCCCAGATCCCTCTGGGAAGCCTTGCTCTGAAACCATCCCTGGACTGTCTTTGCCAAAGGTAAAGGACAAGGTGGGATTTGCAGGATCCCTGCTGGAAAACTTTCTGTGCCTGTAAACTGCACACCCTGGTGTGCCCCAGTGCATGGCAGAGTGGTGTGGAGGTGGCATGGGACTGGGGAGGAGCTGGGCTCAGGACTGGGAAGGCTGGAGAGCCTGGAGGCAGCCACGTGGAATCAGGGCCAGAATGTTGCAGGACTAGACCTTAGGATCAGTCCTACTGATGAGGACAGACAAGTCCTAACTCTCCAGCCTAGATAAGACATCTCATAAGTCTGTGGAGCTCTTAAATCATTCTTATGTTTACAGTCAGTGGAATATTTATATGATTTTCCTTCCAGTTAAATGCAGTTCCTGAGCTCAGAGAGGGTGAGGACTATAAGCAGCACAGCTCTAAGTCCAACTGCCCCAGCTCCATCACCGCAGCAGTTGTTCCCATTTATGTTCTCATTTACTTCTCACATAATAGTCACCTGCAAGTTTAAGGGCATTCCCAAGAGACTTGGTCTTCAGTCCAGAGCCTGCATGTCATTATCTCATGAGCTCCCCGAAAGAACAAAATGTGCTCTGCTGTCCATAAAACGTGCCTGTGCTCCTGGGAGAGGCTATAAAGGATAATGTTTCCCAGGAAAGGTAAAAAGACCTGCTGGGCCTTTGCTTGACTTCTCTTCCTGCTCAGGTGGTGGGAGTGAGATATTTGGGAGAAGAAGTTTCTGGTTTCTGGTTTTGCAGTGAAAGTTGTGATGCCTCTGAGCAGCTGATCCTAAATGTGCTACACACGGAGCCATGGGATGTTGGGAGGTTCTTACTGGGTGGGCCTCATCCTGTAAGGAGCCCTCTATAAAACCTGAACATGCACCACTGCCTTTGCTGCCTGCGCCGTGTCCCAGCTCTGCTCCACCCCTGTGCACAACCGTCCAAGGTAATTAATTTGTCAGAGGCAATCATATTTCCCTTCTGCTTTGGGGAAGATTGATGAGGTTTAAACATCTTTTATTTGGCAAACTAAGCAGTGTGTCTCTGTCTATAAAGTCTCTGGAGCTTGCACTTGTACTTTTCTGTTAGTGCACGCAGGAAAAAGAGGAGTGTGCAGGAAAAAAGAGGAGTGTGCAGCATTCCTAGTGCAAAAGAGCTTGTGCTGGGGTCCTTTGCACATCATTTTCTCCTCCTCAAGCAATGACCACATTAATCAGGATCACTCATAGGGCTGTCTAAAGCCTAGTCAATATTCACAAAGCTCATTCCCGTCCTCTACAAACTATTTCAGTAAGAAGAGTGCCTAAACAAGCCATAGTTCATATATAGGTCATTAGAGGTTCAACCAGGAGATGCAAAAAAATTATTTTCATAATAAGAGAGAAGAAAACGATTTAATTTTGCAGAGAAAAAAAATTAACAGCAATAATGAAAGAGAGCATTTACAAATGAAAAAACACAACCCAAGTATATTTAAATAGAAACTCCTGCTATTTTTAAGAATCCCTTGAAAACTGATTACCTGCATTGACCTGTGTCTAAATCTATTGACAAAGACAAGCAGGGACAGCCAGTAGTCAGTTCAGATTCAGTTCTAGTAGTTTGAATTAGATGGACCAAACAAGCTGGAATTATCCATTAAATCAGCAAAATCTGCTTGTCCTTCGCTTTAATGCTTGATTAATACTGACAAGCAAAGGATGTAAAGCCATCCCTCTCTCTGGCCATGCAGCAGGCTGGGAATGTGTATGTCCACTGCACAGGGACCCCGTGCCAATCCCATCTGCTGAGGACTTGGGATGGGATTTCAGTGCCAGGGGGTTTGTCTCGGAGCAGAGGCTGCCTTGGGAGCGCTGGTGCAAGAGGGTCTCAGGATCACCCTTTCTGCAGGGAATGGTAAAAACTCTGGTGAATGCAAAATCCTGCTTCACCAAATGTTTGGGAGGTGCCCTTGGGAGGTGATTATGGCTCAGGTTCTTCTATTCTTTCAGTGAAATTTTTCCTAGCCAGACCAGAGACCTCCAGAAAAGCAGAGCACCAATCCAGAATTCAGAGAGCTGTTGATTTGGAGTGTCCAGACAATTGGTCATAAGAAATACAAGCCAGATCCACAGTCTTGGAAGTTAAAGACCATCCAGGGAGTTAAATCCAGTTGGCAGGTTGTCACCAGGGATGTTCCCCAGGGCTCGGTCTTGGGACACCCTGTTTAGTGTCTTTGTGGATGATCTGGATGAGGGGATCGAGTGCACCATCAATCAATTCACACACGACACTGAACTGGGTGGGGGTGTTGGGTGGGAAGGCTCTGGACAGGTTGGATCCATGGACTGAGGTCAAGTGCATGAGGTTCAATGAGGCCAAGTGCCAGGTCCAGCCCTTGGGACATAAAACCACCCTGCAGCTCCAGGCTGGGGCAGAGGGGCTGGAAAAGGACCTGAGGGTGCTGGTGACAGCAACTGAATGTGAGCCCTGGTGTGCCCAGGTGGGCAAGGGGGCCGATGGCACCTGGCTTGTACCAGCCACAGTGTGTCCAGCAGGACCAGGGCAGTGCCTGGGCACTGCTGAGGCTCTTCAAGTCCTCAGTTCAATTTTGGGCCCTGGGTGACAAGAAAGACATTGAGGAGCTGGAGCGTGTCCAGGGAAGGGAAGGGAGCTGGGAAGAGGCTGGAGCAGCAGGAGGGGCTGAGGATGCTGGGGGGGCTCAGCCTGGAGAAAAGGAGGCTCAGGGAGGACCTTCTGGCTCTGCAACTCCCTGACGGGATGGGGAAGTTGGGGGGTGTTGGGCTCTGCTCCAGGGAACAGGGACAGGAGGAGAGGGAACAGCCTCAGACTGGGTCAGGGGAGGAGGGTCAGGTTGGATATTGGGGAAAATTCCTACACAAACAGGGTTGCCAAGCAGTGGCACAGCTGCCCAGGGCAGTGGTGGCATCCCTGGAGGGCTTTTAAAAACACTGGATTGTGGGGCTTAGAGACATGGCTTGGAGGAGACCTTTGCAAGCAAGGGTGGGGTGGGCCAGGCAAGGGAAGTGACGGGTAGGAAAGGGAAGGGTGGGAAAGGCAAAGCTAGGGAGGGGTAGGCCAGGCAAGAGAGAGGTAGGGTAGGCAAGGCAAGAGAGGGGTAGGCCAGGCAAGGCAAGAGAGGGGTAGGCCAGGCAAGGCAAAAGAGGGGTAGGGTAGGCAAGGCAAGAGAGGGGTAGGCCAGGCAAGGCAAGGCCTTGCCTATCCATCTCTTGCCTTGCCTTGCCTTATTGTGTTACCAGTTGGACTTGATGACTTTTAGGGTCTTTTCCAACGTTGTCATTCTAGAAGTTATTCTAGAAGTCCTTCCAACTCGTTGTATCATCTATTCATGCACACAACACCTCTTCTCCCAGGACCAGCAGTAGAGCTCAAGCATGAAATAAAAAAACTGGCACTGAGAGGGAACCTGAATTAAACAAAAGTGTTCACAAGTGTTGACAGAATGGAAACCTTTCAGAAATGGCCCTTTAACACTGACTTTGAATGTTTTGAAGCGAAGGGTTCAGATTTGCCTGAATGTTTGCAGTTGGGATTTGCATTTTTCAGAGCCTCTTTTTCTCTCTGACGCCCTTTGCTCTGCATTAAGCTTTTTTTTTCTGCTTGCCCTGGGCCATAAATGATTCAAATCATAAGAACTTGGCTTTGCTTGAATGGCCACCCCATCCCTCTGCTGTTCACTTTGATCACAGTGTTTAACCTGTTCTTCCTGGCGATACATTTAAGTGGGTGGAACCTGTTCTTCCTCGGAATACGTGCTGCTCATTTGGAAAAGAAACAGGATGTCAGTCCCAGCGCTGGAGGAGTGATTGTGCTGGACTCTGTCTCTGTTTCCAGGCTTGAACAATGAAAACTGTGGTGACATTTTCATTCTAAATCTCTCTGGTGGGGCTGCTCCACAATGAAATGGTCGCTCTTGTTGAGAAAAAAGTCTCTCTCATTTCCCATCCATGTCCATGCTAATGAGCAACTGACAGGATCCAGCTGCAGGTCTGGTGACAGGGCAAGAGGGAACGGCCTCAAGGGGAGGTTCAGGTTGGACATAAGGAAGAATTTCTTCATGGAAAGGACTGTTAAACTTTGGAAGGGGCTGCCCAGGAAGGTGGTGGAGCCACCATCACTGGAGGTGTTCGAGAAATGACTGGACATGGCACTCAGTGCTCTGGTCTGGTTGGCAAGGTGGGGATTGGTCAAAGGTTGGACTCAGTGATCTTGGAAGTCTTTTCCAACCCCAATGATTCTGTGATTCTGTGATCAGGAAATGCACTCCATTCTCACATACCCAAATATTCCAGAAGGCCATTTCTGAAAGAGAAGAGTCTGATCTTGATGTCTGCAGGAACACGTCTAAGTTGGTAGTCTGGACTAGCTGATTGCTCAAATTATATTTACCACCAATTTTTAAGACAATTTTTATGTTTCTTGTTTTCGAGGGTAATGCACAATCACAGAATCACAGGATCGTGAAGTTTGGAAAAGACCTTCAAGGTCATTGAGTCCACCCTGAGCCTGATGCCCACCTTGTCCCCCAGCCCAGAGCACTGAGTGCCACGTCCTGTCATTCCTTGGACACTTCCAGGGATGGGGACTCCACCACCTCCCTGGGCGGCCCCTTCCAATGTCTCACCACCTTTTCAGTGAAGAAATTCCTCCTGAGCTGCAGTGTCCATAACTCCATGACCTCCTCTGGTGGAAAGGGCTCAGGGACCTCTGGGTTGGAAGTCAGAAAATAGAGGTGGAGCATTTATTGATCCAGCGTTTGACTTCTGGAGCTTTCAAGTCAACTGCAGGGGCGTGTGTGGTGGTGTGGATGGTGGGATGGACAGTGGTGTGGATGGTGGGATGGACAGTGACGTGGATGGTGGGATGGACAGTGGTGGGGATGGTGATATGTACAGTGGTGTGGATGGCGCTATGGACAGTGGCGTGGATGGTGGGATGGACAGTGGTGTGGATGGTGCTATGGACAGTGGGGTGGATGCTGGGATGGACAGTGGTGTGGATGGGGNCTTGGACACTTCCAGGGATGGGGACTCCACCACCTCCCTGGGCGGCCCCTTCCAATGTCTCACCACCTTTTCAGTGAAGAAATTCCTCCTGAGCTGCAGTGTCCATAACTCCATGACCTCCTCTGGTGGAAAGGGCTCAGGGACCTCTGGGTTGGAAGTCAGAAAATAGAGGTGGAGCATTTATTGATCCAGCGTTTGACTTCTGGAGCTTTCAAGTCAACTGCAGGGGCGTGTGTGGTGGTGTGGATGGTGGGATGGACAGTGGTGTGGATGGTGGGATGGACAGTGACGTGGATGGTGGGATGGACAGTGGTGGGGATGGTGATATGTACAGTGGTGTGGATGGCGCTATGGACAGTGGTGTGGATGCTGGGATGGACAGTGGCGTGGATGCTGGGATGGACAGTGGTGTGGATGCTGGGATGGACAGTGGTGTGGATGGTGCTATGGACAGCGGCGTGGACAGTGGCAGGAGTGGAAATGGGGTTTGGTGTAACTGGAATAGAAAAAAATTATCAAAAATTCGTTTTAAAGCATGCAAATTTCTCCAGCAGTGTTACAAGCAACAAGAACTACATGGAGACAAGTCTGTATGAGGAAGTGTTATTTTATTTATAATATTTCTCTAAGAGTGCTGAAAAAGGCATCACCAGAGAGGAAAATTTGGGTTTTCATACTATGACCGTGCCAGGGCAGCCTTTGGCAGCCGTGCAGTTCTTTCCCCAAAGCACACGGGGGCTGAGCCACCCCCACAGCAGCCCTTGGGTCAGGGCAACGTCAGCTTAGTCAAAAGCACTGCACCTAAAAAACTTCTTAAAAAATAAAATACCCACATCTGGCTTTGAGTAACAACTTCACATTCTCTCCAAACACTAATGGACAGGAAGAGAAGCTGAAAGGAGGGGAAGGAAGGGGGAAAAATTATATTTAGTGGACATGGCACTTAGTGCCATGATCTAGTAAATGGACTGGAGTTGGACCAAGGGCTGGACTTATCTCAGAGGTCTTTTCCAACCCAATGGATTCTGATTCTGTGATAAAAAGGAGTCACCTGAGCATTCAATCCTGACAGCGACCACCCTGTCAGGGCTCTGTGCCCTCTCCAGGCACACACCTGTGATGAAGTGCAGCAGGGAAGGATGAGGCAGCCAAGGGCTGGACCTGGGACCCCTCCAAGCCCACCCTTCCCCTTCCCCTCCTCCCTGCAGTGCTGACAATGATGGAGAGTGTCAAGCAGGGCCTGGGGAAGGAGGAGATGTCAGCAAAGGAAAGGAACAAGGTTTTAAGGTGGGCTCATAGAATCATTAAGATTGGAAAAGACCTCCAAGACCATCAATACCAACCCTCCTGTGCTGTAGTTACCTCTCAAAACAAGGCAGTAGGAGCCCAAACGTCCCCTGGTCAGCACCTACTCCCAGGCTGAGGCCAGCAGCATTCCTGGTCTGGGATATTGGACAACTTCAAATATTTTTCCTCATCAGAAATACACTTTTCTTGGCTAGTTTGGCTTAAAATGGTGGGACAAATTTCACAGCAAAGGAAGATTGAAATATTTTGCTGTGGGAACATCATGAAAGTATTGGTTAAATTTACTGAGCAAAAAAATTTCATTGCTGGGCTACTCTGGACAGAAATTGTTTCCCAGTTCAAAAGAAAAGCATGTCTTTTATGATGATTTGAAATTGAAACTATGAAAACAGAATTGTTGAAGGGGATGTGTTTCTCCTATTGAAAAAAAAAACCAAACAACATAAACATTGAATAAAAACAAAACAAAATATTTTCAAGCAGCAAAAAGTGTCATTTAGAAAATGCCAGAACTGAACACTGTGAATAATTTAAATGAAGAATTCAACACTGAGATTAAAAAAATATCTCAGTGTTGCCAGATACACACCCTGCCCCAAAAACAGCATGAAAAATTCAGAGGTTTCTAGTGAAATACTGGAGTACAGTGATTTTAGCTCCAACATTGGTGTCTGGTTTGGGGTCAAACCCCAGCACCCACCTCTCCTGTGCCCCAAAGCCACCTGCCCCTCTGTGGCACCAGGCTGAGCACAGAGGCAGGAGCAGCTCCATGGGCACAACCAAAATAATTCTAATATATTTTTGAGGCAGTTTGGTACAGGCTCCAACTCCTTGGAATGTCCAAAGGAATCAGGAGAACAACAAGAAACAGAGTTTCGGTGCAAAAGAAGCATGATTTTTTTTTGTTTTCTTTGGAGTTTTCACAAATTTCCACTCTTGCCAGGGCCTTGAAACCGGGTTTGGCTTAGGGAAGGCAGCCCAGAAGGTCTGAAGGGCTGTCAAAGGCACCAGGAGAACGAGTCTGGAGGAACCTGAGTGGGCTTGCAGAGTTAAGGAACACCTCCTGGATAGCACTGGTGGTGGGGGACGTGTGAATCACAGAGCAAAGAGGAAAGGAAGCCATAATTAAATATTCCAAAGTACAACACCCAAATTACAGTGGACTGAGGAGGAAGCAAATGACACACAGTAAGGACGCAGCTGATCAGATGGATTCTGAGCTGATTATCATCATGTAAATGCCAGCAGCAATTTCCTCAAATCAGAGGGGCTTATCTGCAAAATGGAACCTATGTTTAGTCCTAATCAAAATAAAATCAATGTATATTTCAAAACAGATTAGTGCTGGGAAACAAAGCAGCCGTGATTGTTATTCATTATCTTCATCAGCACCAAGAGGGAATCATTTATGTTACTGCTTAATGACAGAGACGTTAACAATTAATTAAGTCAACGTGGTGATAGCCAGTGATTTGGGAAATGGAGAAGAGATTGTCCTCCCTTAATGTGTTTTTGTTTCCTCAGCCCCACTCCAAACATGGGGCTGGTGACAGTCCCGAGTGGTGACAGCTCACAGGAGCAGAGGCACAGACAGGTGGCTCCAGCTGTGCCTCCCAGTCCCCATTTCCCAGATGTTCTCCATGGTTTTGGAGAGTCCCCAGGGTCCAAGCCCTCGCTGTCAGATATTCAGTCTCCCTTGGCTGAGCCAGCTGGGTTTGCATCTGTGCTCTTCCCAGGAACTCGTTATGGATTCTGGACTAAAAATCTCCTTTCAGTGAGCGGAAAGAGCTGGAAATGTCTCTGTTGGATCCAAGGGATCCATGCCATGCCCAGGAGAGCAGGACACCTGCAGCCACCACAAGTGCAGTGATGCTCTGGGTTCGCTTACAGCACCCGGCCCCATGAACAGCCCAAGGAGTGTCTGGGGATGATGTGGAGCAGTGGAACATTGAGGAGCTGGTTTTTCATCCTTATACATCACTTCTTCTTGAGCCAGGAGGTGCCCGACTCTGAGAGGCTGGGTTAGAGGCTGATCTAGACCTGTGTCTTCAGGCTTGAGTGCCCAGAAAGTCTTCATCCCACTCCAACATCAGCTGTTCTGATTTCAGTCTGGAGAAAGACCTTGTGTTCTTGGAGAAAAAGGGGTTTGAACAAGAGTTTGGTCACTCAGTGCAAATGTTATCCTGATCCTGCATCCCATTTCCCTTTAGGTGTCTCCCAGAGTAAAAGACATTCCTTGAAATCCAGAACTGACCAGCCCAAACCTCTCCCTGCACATGCAACAACCAGCACCAAGGGCTGAACTCCTCGGTGTGATCCAGGCTGCAGAGAACAGACAGCCCAGGAATTTTGACTCTGTGGGTCCTTCCAAAGGCCTGAATTGTGCCGCTGGGACATTGGGAAGTGATTTAAATGGCAACATTGCCTCAAGATCCTCTTCACCTCTCGAATTGGTGGCCCGTCCCTGCACACCAGTTCAATGGGTCCTCAGGCCTGGGTTTATTGCCAAAGACTCTCAGAAACCTGTTTTAACAGCACTTCCCTTGCACTCTGCTCAGGAAAAGTGGGCTATTTATATTCATTGTACCTTATGAATGTTTCTACCATAACAATTGCTCTTGATTATAGTGGACTTGGTTTTCCTTTGAATTTAATAGCAAGAGAAAAATGGCACATGACACAAATTTAAATAACATTCTGCTTCCCTCCTTTCTGTTTTCTTTCTGAACCATGATCCACAGTTTATGTTGAAGAGTGACATTATTGCAAAAGATCTTGAATTATTTTTTCTTTTTTTGTTTTGGAATGAGGAGAAAAGTGCATTAATGACTTTGATTTTCCATAGTGCTGAGCACCTGAGTTTTAACTTGGATTTTCAGTTACTTGACAGCTCAGAAAGTCAGGCCTATATTATTTGTAGAATAAAATTGACTTTTAGGGAGAGGAAACTGATTGGCAAATATACTTCAGAGGTTTTATTTGTAAAATTGTATCCAAGATGCAATAACGGTTTTCAATATATTTTTCTCAACTAATTTCTTGAAGGAGGTGGCCTAGGAGGGTGGGCTTTGTAGGCTCTTTGTAGTTGTATTGGCATCCAGTTTTGATTGCAATTAATTTAATAGTTAAAGAGGAGGGTGGAGTTGAAAATGTTGGGCATCAGCCCTCCTAGTCTCTCCTTACATAACATTTTTGCCAATAACTTTACTGAGAGCAAAACCAGGCTGCACTGAGCACACCTGAACACCACTTTTTCAGCCAGTATTTTATTCCTACAAACATCATGCAAATGTGTTTTTTGGATATGAAATGGGTGCAGCTATCACCTCCTGCTCCATCTCCCTCACTAGCCAGGGCAACAGAAACCTGTGGAATAGAGGAGTCCCACTCTACACACATTTTGGCAAGACTTAACTCTCTAGAGGTGTCTGCTTGAATCTAATACTGCTGCAGAAAATATTCAGTGTACGACACGTGAAACACATTCACATTTTCCTGCAATGTGCTGCTCACCCCAGGTTTTGCACGTGGGTCCCGTGGCTTTCTGCCCGGCTTTCATCTGTGCTCTTGTAGTCTGCATTGGATTTAATTTGTGGGGATAAACCATTGTTTCTCTTCTGCAGAGAGGATTGCTCAGCCCCAGCGCCTCTAAGTGTTGGGCACGTGGTGCCCATTTATTGGGTTCTTTCTGCAATTCCTTATCTATCACCAAGCAGCCCCCACTTGTTACAGCAGTGGATTCCCACGCAGGTCAATGTGGATCCAGTCCAGCTTCCCAGCTGGAGCCACCTGAGGACTCTGCAGTGCCCTCGTGGTCGGAACCCTCGGGATCCAGAGATGCTCTGGAAAAGCTGCAAGATTTGCTTCAGTGCCTCTTTGTGCTCCGGGAGCCTCTGCTCCTCTCCCAGGTGCTTTGCTAATTGCTGCTGCCAATTTGTGCTCCATCTGCAGCCGCTGTCCCAAAGCCCAGCGGGTTTGGCTTTCGGCAGAGAGCACTGCTGGGTACAAATGCTCATCCTGGGCTGTGCCATTCATGGCTCCAGTTACCCTGGGACCAGTTGTGCCTTTGGTCCGGCACTCTCACAGCTAAAATCTCCCTCCTCCCTGCCTTGGGGCTTGGATAATCTTTCAGTTTCCTCTTTTCTGGCCTTTCAGGATCTGATAAAACCCTCTGATAAAACCGTCAGGCAGTGTGGATTTCCCAAAAGCAACAGGCAGACGACGCAGAGATGCTCAATGAGCAGCTGTGCAGGAGGGGGATGAGCCACCCTGTTCTAACTTCTTGGGTCCATCCGTGGAGCTGCTCCTGCTGTTTTATTTCTCCCCCAGCTGCCCACACTGTCTTTGACCAGGGGCTTCCTGCTGCCCAGCAAGTCCAAGATACCTCCTCTTTCCTGATCTCTTGCTCCTCCCTCTCCTGCCTGTGCCACCACTTTTTCCTCCCCAGTGCTCCTGGTTTGGAGGATGACCAGCAGCGCCCTGGCAGTCCCTGCTCCAACATCCCAACAGCCCCAGGACATGACACAGGTGCCTCTCCCAACCACATGCTCACCAGCTTTCTGTCCTGTTTTCTCTCCCTTCACACCATCAAAGAGTGGGCAGCATCCTTCAGGTTCACTGGAAAAAGATGGAAATTGGACAGAGATAAACAGGACAGAGATCTCAGACAGCTTAAGCCGGAATTAGAACAGGAACAGAGAAGCCTGATGGCCACAGGGACACTTTTTTCAGTCCAGACCTCTCAGATCACATAGAGGTGTCCGTGGTGCCTCTTCCCACCATGGGCAGTGCCTTGGTCTGGTGCACTCACAGCTGCCACCTTCCAGCTTGGGAGCATTTGGGAAGCACTGGGTTTGGATTGACCTGGTTATACAATTTGGGCTGCCTGGGAGACCATGGTCGGAAACTATTTCTGTCTCCCAAATCCAAAGTGCTTAAGGAAAGCAGGTGATGGAGGGAGAAGAGGAGGCAGGGACAGTGCTGCCAGGAGTCTCCCTTGGGTACCTGTTTCCCAGCCTTGCAAAGCAGGGTGAGATCTGGGTCTTGGTTTGCTCCCAGACCTGTCCCGGGCAGAAAGACAAGGCCACGGGCTGAGCAGAGACGGTAACACAGCGGTGAGGAGAGGGCTGAAGGATTGCTAAAGTGGCAGAACAGCTACACAAAGACACTCCATTCGAGGGGAACAGGTTTTACCTGTCTGGAGGCAGATGGATGCATCCCGTCAAGGAAATCACTTCCTCGCTGGCTGCATCAGCACCCCGGGAGCTTCCCAGGAGAAGGATGCACATTTGTGTCCCTGCAAGGTGGAGTGACACACAGAAGGCTACACTTCAGGGAAAGCTGTTGAAGCAGGAGGCACCAGACTCCGAAACACACAATGTCCCAGGGGCCAGACTGTTCTTCTTCATGTGTTTCTGTGATCAGTGTGCTGTGTCCCCTCTCCCTGGGCTAGTGCCATGGACAGCCTTGGAGGCTGATCTTGCTCAGCTCCTGAATTCCATGCTGGATTTGTGAACGTTGCTGTGCTCCCGAACCTTTGTGTGACTCGAAGCACTCTTGTGGCAAGGACTTGGCTCCCGCTGGGGATGCCCTGTCTGAGAGCTGCTGAGGCATCACTGAGTGCTCTCAGGAAGGCTCAGGAGCAGACACCACTTTTGAGGAGGACTATTCACTAAGCTAAGGGTTTCCAGGCTGGAAAACAAGGGAACCAGGCTTTGTTCTGCCCTCTCTACTCAGCCATACCCTCGGAGAGACTCATTTCTTACCTTCCAGAATCCTTGTACTGCTGAAAGACATGCCTTGTCCCCCCCCAGTTCCTTCCCAATACAAACCAGCTGCTGGTGGGAACACCAGCTTCCCCTCAGCCAGACCATACCTGGGGGCCATCCTGTGTGACAGAGGATGCAGGGCCCCACAGTCTGCATTTTGGGATGAGGATGGCCTGACTCCTGGATAAAGGTGCACATGGGACTGTCCCTGGACCTGTCACTTCTCAGTCTCACAGGGCACTCACACCTCAGGCCCATCCCTGGGCAGCAGAGAAAGGACTGGACAAGCCCCAAAACTGTGTATTTTTCAGATGTTTTAAACATTCAGTCATTCAGTGCTGAGCAGGCAGGAGTTCTGTTTGATCTATTTCATTTCAGTTTTCCCCCCTTGCTTACACATCACCTTTTTGCATCTCTACTTTGATCCACTGTGGAAGCAACAGGAGTTTTGCCCTGCAAACCCCCCTCCTCGGAGCTGGGTCCCTCCCTCCTGTCCCCCAGAGCCCAGAAGTGCAGCTGACAGCAAAGACAATGCCAGATCAGAGACCCACAGAATCCCAGAGTGGCTTGGGTTGGAAGGGTTTCAACCCTCCTGCCATGGGCAGAGGGAGGGAGATGGACAGAGCCAAGGATTCTGCAGCAGAGACGTGAAGCTACTCAGGACTTTTCAGTTCCCTTCCATAGTCTGGAGGACAATTGGCAAAAGTGAGACGTTCTTGGGGATGCTCCTGTGCAGAGCTGAGGGGTGGACTTGATGATCCGTGTGATCCCTTCCAACTCAGCATATTCTGGGATTCTGGGACATGACCAACACTCTCCCTCCCACACCCCATGCTCTTCCCAACACCCCCCCAGATATATTCCAGCCCTTCTCCCTGGAAAGCCTTTGCCTTTCTTCCCTAGCCATATGGAATCATCAGGGTTGGAAAAGGCCAACCACTAATCCAGCCCTGCTGGGATCACCACAGTGATGTCCCTCTGCTCAAAGAAGGCTCCTCTCACTCCTCTCACTGCCTGGGCAGTGGCAGGGCAGCTCTGGCAGCAGAGGAGGAGGCCTGCCAAGGATGTGCTTTGAACCTTCCAACAAAGGAGAACTTCTCAAAGGGCTTTCCCTGCAAAAAAATACCCCAATTCCAAATGCATTATTCCATAAATGCATGTGCTTGGGAGAACTGAGAGCAGCTGCAATTTTGAGTCATGGCTTTCACTCTTTCAAATTAAAATAATCCAGCTGATGAAAAATTCAAAGCAAGGGGGGCACCGGGTGTCTCAGTGCATCCCCAGCCTCATGGGTGACAGGTCAGGGGACACCCAGGAGGAGATTCCCGGGCTGCCAGTGCAGGGTTAACCCCCTCTGGCAATGGCTGGAGGGCAAAGTAAAACCCAGCAGGATGTGCCTGCCCAGAAACCTCTTTTCTTCTGCACTGAAGCTGTGACAGCAACTGGAAACTAGTGTTTAAAACCACCACTCCCCAGAGGGCGGTGAGATAGAGGTTTTTAGGGGCACAGCCATTTCAGGTGGAGAGAAGGCACATCTGGGCACGGCGTGTCCTGAGCTCTGCAATTGTCTCCTGACGCTCCATTGAGCTCATAGTGCTCCTTATTGATTTTCTACAGTAAACTCAATTCCTGAGACTCAGTTCCTGTAGTTCAGAGGATGAAAAACAGAGCAGGGAGTGCCTGCAGTGCCAGGCTGACTGGCAGAGGTCCTGCCTTTGGACACGGCAGGGACGGGTGTTTAACAACTCGGTGACATCTCCCCTCAGAGCAGGACCCACAAATTCTGGCTCAGCCAGACCCACCACACCCACAGGGTCACAGCTGACCCCGTGTGGTGTCTGCAGGTGCTGAAACACAGAGTGAGTGCTGGCAGCCAAATTGGGAAGGAAACTCCCACCTGCGACCTGTCTGAAGCTTTGCCCTCTCTGTTGTACACCCTGCTGTAAATGTCACCGCGTCCCTGGGAGGGGACATCTGAACTGGCCTCTCCCACTGTAGCACACAACCCCCCACATCTGAGATTTATCTTTCCTTCCCATCCATCTCCTTCCCTTTTGCCTTGGCTTGGTTAAATCCTGCTGTCTGGGAAGTCTCACCAGATGGGATGCAAACTTTGAGGAGACCCTTCCTTGGCAGAGCATCTCCCAGCAAGGCTCTTTTCTCAGGGAGGTTTCAAAAAGAGATGGGGCTTGGTGCCTTCAAACTGATGCTGGCATTTGGAGGTTGCTGGTAACCTCACTGGCTCCTTCCCTGCCTCCAGCCCTTCCTCCTCCTGCAGCACTTTGCTCGGGCTGGGTGGCAAAGTCAGCAGTCAGACTTGGAAAAGTTCAGGGCTGTTGCCTGTATTTACTTTGGAGTCTCAGCTTCTGGCTCTGTTGGGACCGAGTGTAACACCAGGCTTCAGTAGGGTGGCCAGCGACTATCTGTGCATGTATTTATCAGTATTATGTGTCACTTGGTGCTGTTCCCTGCTGCATGTTTCAACCTTTTAAATTATTTTGGAAGCAGGACACATTTTGCAGAAAAATCCTAATGGGTTTGTTCCTTCACCCACCATTTTACCGTCTCCTCATGCAGGTTTATAATTACAGATGGGATTTTGACAAGTCAGATTCCCCGTAATGGCAAATTTAAACTCCCTGATGTGAATCAGAGGAAGCTGAGACGGCTTTGCAATGCATATTTATTAAGGATAGTAATGGCTGGAGTCACTTTCACTCATCGGTTCTATATTCTGGCACTTCCCTTCTCAGAAGCTTGATCTTCAGTGAAAAAAGAATTTAACCCAATCACATACACAAAGCAGCATAAACCCCATTGCTGTGGGTACAGGAACACTCACGTGTATGAGAATGCAGAAGACACCTTGCAGTGCCTAAAGGGGCTCCAGGAGAGCTGGAGGGGGACTTTGGGCAAGGGCCTGGGGTGACAAGGACAAGAGGAATGGCTTTAAACTGACAGAGGACAGGGTTAGATGGGATATTGGGAAGAAATTCTGCCCTGGGAGGGTGGCAGGTCCTGGCACAGGGTGCCCAGAGAAGCTGTGGCTGCTCCATCACTGGAAGTGTCCAAGGCCATGTTGGATGGGGCTTGGAGCAACCTGGGCTGGTGGAAGGTGTCCCTGTTCGTGGCAGGGGGTTTGGCACTGGGTGGGCTTTAAGGTTCCTTCCAACCCAAACCATCCTATGAACCAGCCTCTCCACCCTCAGACCCACATCCCCATAGCTCTGGTTTAGCATCTCCCACAGATTCTGATAGATCCGATGAGTGAAAGTGACTCCAGCCATTACTATCCTTAATAAATATGCATTGCAAAGCCGTCTCAGCTTCCTCTGATTCACATCAGGGAGTTTAAATTTGCCATTATGGGGAATCTGGAAATCCCGAGGTCCCTGCCCATGCGATTCTTCCATGACTTAACCAAACCCAGCAGCAAACTGTCCTGTCCTGAGATCTGGACTCCTTCCTTCAAAGTTTCTTTCACCCAAATCTCTTCCATGGTTCCTGAAATACAGAGTCCTTCTTCTCCTCAGAACATAAAGCTTTGAAGGGCAGCTGTTTGAAGACACTCAAGCAAGAAAGACGTCTATCCCACTCCTTAGATCATGGGAATATCATGGGGAAAAAATTCAGAATCTCTGGCTAAATTCAGGAGAAATGAAACTGCAGCTTTGGGCTTGTCCTCACAACCTGACAATCCCTGCCCAGGAGCAATCAAGGGCAGGAATGCCCTGCGAGCCAGATTTCTTCTGAAAATAGTGCCAAAGGTAATTTCCCTTCCCCAGCACTCTCCAGGTTGCACTCAGTGCACCCCGACTATGGCAAAGAGCTAAAATTTATACATTTAAAACACTGGATTCTGTTTTCTTCTAAAGGAGTTTTTAACTGCATTTTCTTCAACGAAATGAAATGGAAATGAGCTCCTTGGCTCACCCAAGGTTACCCCCTGTTCTGGCAGCAGGGTGGCCACAGGGACACGTGTTTTCTGTCCAAACCTTTCAGATCACACAGAGGTGTCCATGGTGCCACTTTCCACCACGGGCAGTGCCTGTGCCTGGTGCTCCTGTGCCACCTTCCAGCTTGGGGACATTTGGGAAGCGCCGGGTTTGGGTTGTCCTGCACATGGTTATGCATTTTGGGCTGCCTTGGAGACCACGGTCAGAACTCAGTTCTGTCTCCAGGGTGGCTGGACTGGAGTGTCCCAGTTCCACATTCCCACTCAGGGAAGCCCCTTGCCTGCTTGTTAGTTGCATTTAGGATGTTTTAGTTGTATTTAGGATGTTTTCAGAGACAAATTAATCATTCGGCAAAGCTTTCCTGGCTCTTGCTAGTATTGCTCTGGAAGAGAAATCCAACTTTTTTGAACACAAACCTTGAGGCAACAACCAGCTCTCACTTGTCAACCCCGGGGGACAGGATGGTGCTGGGATAAGGCACAAGAGGGGAGTGAGATCACTCTTTCTTACCACCTTTGGCCCCAAAAAGGAGTGTTCTGCTGATACAGCGAAAGGCAAAGTAAGCCAGGGAGACATCAGAAAGCACAGATTTCCCTGGCAAATGCCTCCCAGCACTGTGCCTGAGCTATGTCTTTCCCTTGCTTTGCTCCTAGCCATGCTCACAGGCTCCATCTCAGCCCCTGGAAACATTTATGAGAAATAAATATATGTGTGTATATATATATAAATTTGACATCCTCTGCAGTATTTTTACTGGGATAAGGACATGGCAACAGCAATTATGCACAACACTGGCTATAAATGGTCTCTCTGCAGCCACAGGAAACATTTTGCAGAAAGGCAGGTTTAACACCTGCGAGGGAGTGTGGGCTCAGCACCCCTGGGATCCAACACTCCTCAGCACCCTCTGCCTTTGAAATTCCAGTGCTTCACCCCTGAGCCCTGTGTGTGCAAACAGCTGCTGTATCCTGCGTGGGGATCCAAACGATGCTTTTAAATTGCTTTTAAGATGTTAGAACTAGTGAAGGTCCCACTGCTCAAGTACACGTGGTGCTGCCTCCCTGCAGCTGGGAAAGGTGCCACACGAAGTGCAAGTATTTAATGGCATCATCACTGAGGCAGGAAACTTTTTTAAAAAAATGAAAAAAAAAGAAACAACCCAGGGTTTTAGAAATTAAAGCTTAAAAACTTCAAGCGCCCAAGGCCAGTTTGGATATGGCCCTGAGCAACCTGGTCTAGTGGAAGATGTCCCAGCCCATGGCAGGAGGTTGGAATGAGATGAACTTCAAGGTCCCTTCCAACCCAAACCATTCTGTGACTTGATGAATCGATGAACTTGTATGAACTCAGGAATATACTAGAAAACTTATCCTTTCCCTCTCAGCTTCGGGTGTGGTGAGCCTGTCCCAAGCTTTCTTGGACAGTCAAAAAGTTTTATCACCACAGTCAAAAAGTTTTATCACCACAAGGAACTGTAAGGAAAACAGAGCAAATATTGCAGGACTCCCAGCAAAATAAAAGAAGATTCTTTTTTAAATCTTTGATTTGGAAGATGAGCAAAGAGAAGGCAGTGACCTTTTTTACACATATGTTCTTCAGTTTTAACCATTAACTCTGTTTTATTTCACTTGTCAACCACAAGGTTGATGCTTTCAGGATAACCAAGAGCAAATATAACACCACCTGCCTAATTCCCTGAAAATCAGGACCTTTAAGATGTTTTGAGTTATCAATTGAAAATGTAACCCTCCTAGTCCATTAGGTATCTTAAAAATCTTTGCCTGGAATTTCAGGGAGAGATGAGGGAATGGTGCTCCCTGGTTGTCCACGGCCACCTTGGCTCCACTCCCTGTTTGCCTCTTTAGCTTGTCTCAGAAAACAAGTTTTCTTGTCAGCTTTGCTTTCCTGCCCTTGTTGTCAGCAGTGTCCCCTGTCCTATGAGTGCTCTGAGGATTCCCAATGGAAGGAAACAGTCCCTGTCCTGCCCTCAGCCAGTCCTTTGCATCCCAAAAAATCCGGCAGCAATGCTTTGCCAAGTCTGGGTTTTGTTTCAGGTTCCTCCCAGTTTGTAAACCTGTGGGAGAATTTTGTGCTGTTTTATAGGATTTGTAAAGTCTTTGCAGGGCAAAAAAATATGTAAATACACTTCTGTACTTACAAAGGAGTCAGATGTTCTGGTGAAATCCCATGATTGAAACGAGCAGCTTCTCATCTGGATTGCAATGTAAAGATTTACAAGCAGATTTTACAAGTTCGACGTGAGATGCAGAATAGGACCTCCAGCAACACAGTTTCCTGCATCTGAATCAAAAATAACCACAGCAGACAATGTGATTGACTAGATAATCCTGTCTTGTTTTTTTTTTTTTCCTTCTACAAATGATTTGCATCTTTGCATTTTCCCCCTTCTCATTCCAGAGCTGCTGCAGCAAAGAGCCAGCCCCGGGTGTGCCCCAGCCCTGCTGGCAGTGCCCAGCACTGCCTTACGTGGCCCCCCCAGTCTGGCTCTGCACTGGGAGGGAACCAGCTGTGCCAGGTCCTTAATTTCCAGCTTTCCAAAACGATCCCATCAACACACTGGTCCCCAACATCTGGCTATTCGCAGCATGTTCCTCATTTCCACAGAATCATAGAATGGTTTGGGTGGGAAGGGACCTTAAACATCACCCAGTCCTATCCCCTGCCATGGGCAGGGACACCTCCCACCAGCCCAGGCTGCTCCAACCTGGCCTTGGACACTCCCAGGGATGGGGCAGCCACAGTTTCTCTGGGCACCCTGTGCCAGGGCCTGCCCACCCTCCCAGGGAAGAATTCCTTCCCAATATCCCATCTAACCCTGCCCTTTGACAGTGGGAAGCCATTCCTCCTGTCCTGTCACTCCGTGCCCTTGTAAACAGTTTCCCTCCATCTTTCTCCCAGGCTCCCTTCAGGTGCTGAATTGGATCACCCTGGAGCTGCTCCATCCCTCTGACCACCTTGGTGGTCTCCTCTGGACTTGCTCCAAGAGCTCCACATCCTTCCTGTGCTTGGTCTCCAGGGCTGGGGGCAGCTTTGCAGGTGGGGGTCTCAACTGAGGGGGCAGAGGGGCAGAATCCCCCCCTCCCCTGCTGTCCATGCCCAGGGCACGGGGGGTTCGGGGCTCTGTCCAGCCTCTCCCCCACCAGCATCCCAAGTCCTTCTCCCCGGTGCTGCTCCATCTGTTCATACCCAGCCTGGAATGACACCAGGGATTGCCCCAACCCAGGGGCAGCACCAGCACTTGGTTAACCCAAGGGTGATTCCCATGGGCACAGGGATGGACCCAGAGCCAGGCTTTGGCACAAGAAGCCTCACTGGATCCTCCTGCAGAGGGAAGCTTTGCCTGGTGTTCATCCAGCACTGAGGGACGTGTCGCAGCCACGTGGGATCTTCCCATGGGGCTGGTGCACATCCCCTGGGAGAGTGGGGCTGGGGCATGGGAAGGGCTCCTGGGAGCTGCCAAAATGCAGAGAATGAGCAATGCAACCTCCCTCCCTCCAGCTGGATGCAGCCCCTGGGCAAACCAAACCCAGCTGGACCTGCCCGTCTCTCACCAGGACATGGGGCAGCAGAGGGAGAAGGTGCCGTCAACACAAGGAACAAGGGTCATCCACCAGTTAGAATCATAGAATTGATTGGGTTGGAAAAGACCTCTGAGATCATCAAGTCCAACCCTTGGTCCAACTCCAGTCCCTTTACCAGATCATGGCACTCAGTGCCACGTCCAATCTCAGTTTAAAAACCTCCAGGGACGGTGAATCCACCCCCTCTCTGGGCAGGCCATTCCAATGCCTGATCACTCTCTCTGTGAAGAATTTCTTTCTAATATCCAACTTAAATTTCCCCTGGCAGAGCTGAAGCCCCCTTGTCCTATTGCTGAGTGCCTGGGAGAAGAGACCAACCCCCACCTGGCTACAACCTCCCTTCAGGGAGTTCCAACCTGAAACTTATTTTTTTGGGCGTACAAACAGCTAAAGGGTTAAATATAATCCTGGTCCTGCAGAGTTTATTCACAACTAGAGATTTTAAGACTTCTCCCCTTTTACATCCCCCCAGAGACATCTTTTACTGTCTGAACAGCAGTTCATAATTCTGGCAGAGCTCCCTCCAAAATGGGTCACTTCTTCCCAGAAGGAGCATGGAGCTGTTTGCAGGGACTGCTCGCACAGGACAAGGGCATTTATGTTTTCACCCAGCTGGGATTACGACATGAAGTGTGCCAGAGTTTAGGTGTCAATGTCCCTTCACAGGTCTGAAGGCTGTCACGTGGCATTTTGTGGGGAAGGAGATAAAAAATACGCCGAGATGGGCATTGGTGAGAGAGATGTGAGAAAAAAAGACAGGCACACTGAGAAGGAAGATCAGAGAGAGGGGGGGGAAAGGCCTCAGAAGGGCACAAAGTACATTTGGGAAAGGCACCTCCAGGATAAACACATTAAAACGAGGAATTTCTGCTCTGTTGTGCCTCGCTCAGCTCAGTGTGGCAGCAAGGTACCCAGTGTAGGGTTTCAGTTCATAAACTGAAAAAAAAATAAATTAAATCTTCATAAAATCTTAAAAAAAAGAAAATAATTTTTCCATTTTACTTGTGGATTTACTTATTTGCCTGTTTACAGCCCTGCATTGTCTGTCATCAGGGTTTGGGTATCTGGGATGAGAGCCAGGACCAGCATCTGGGATGGACCTCGGGTGGCTCGGGGTACAGGAATCCCTCCCATCTGCTGGCTGTCACCTCAGAGGGGCTGGACCCACATCAGCTGGCCCTGGGCAGAGGGGACACTGCTGTCCAGGCTGGCAGGAGGGGGACAGCTCCTTGGAAATTGGTTTTCAAAGATGCGTTGGAGCAATCAGGCTCAGACCCGGGCAATTGGGGGATGTGGGAGAATCTGACTGGGAGAATCCTGGAATGGGGGGATGCAGAACAAAGAGGCAGCCCCAGGGTCACATTTACACTGATAGGAGGAGTGTCATGAGTCCACCAAGAGCTCCACCAGTCTGGTGAGCTCGTGTCCATAACTGCACCTTGGAGGCCACCAGTGCTTCCCAGGCTGCCCCACCCTGAGCAGCACCAGCCAGAAAAACTGGGAGGAAAAATGGGCTATGAGGACAAAGTCCAGTTTCTAGAAGGCACCAGACCCACCTGATCCTTCCTTTCCACCAGTGCACAGAGCTGGCCATGGACAGAAGCTTGGAGAGGTTCCCAAAGGTCTTCTGCCACCCCGTTTCATACAGACCAAACACAGCTCACGAGAAGAAAAAGCTGCAAGAGGCACCAGATGTCTCTTGCCAAGTCTCCCCCTCTCCCACTTGCATTAAGGTCCAGGCTCAGAGATTGGCCAATGTGCTGAAATCGCTGCTAAAATATAATTATTAGCCATTTCTGGAGCTTAATGGCAGTTGTTTCCTATCAAGACTACAGGTAAAATTGATCTCATTCTGCGTTAAGAAAGAAAAGCAAGAGCTGTACTAAAAATAGAGTGGATGATGGGCAGATGTTCGAGTGTCACAATAGAAACAGATCTGCTGCCACCCCTCCCTGTCACTCAGAACACGCTGGTGCTGCTAATGGCAATTTGGCTCTGCCTTGCCCCCCCCGTTTAGGAACTTTATTTTACATCAAGCTGAGGAAAAAATAGGAATTTCTGCTGAAGTGTTGACATTTTCCAGGAAACAGGGAGTTTTGAAAGCTGCCAGTTCCAGTCGCTGATGTAACACAGTGGGGCTCGGGAAGTTCAGCTCCCGGTGGGAAGGTGCCATAGAGCCCAGACAAAACGCCTGATTACAAACCCAAGGATTTCTAAGGCTTTCTGTTTCATGTTGGCGACAGCTGCTCCTCAGAGCTGCCCAGGGATACTCCAGGGAAAGCACCTGGCTGAGTCCCACTCGTGGCATGTGGAGCAGCTGAGCCAGCCAGGGCTCTGGGGACCAACACTGGGAGGGCTGTGGTTCCATCCTCCCCATCCCTCACAGAAGGCTCGTTCTCCAGCTCTATTCATCCTTCCACAGAGAGATTAAAAGACAGGAGTCTAAAATCAAACTGTTGCGCGTGGAATTTTTGAGGGTTCGAGACGTACCACTTGTCTCATGGATGGGACAGTGCCCGTGACATCCACAGAAGTCAGTCTGGACAATCAGAGCATCCCAGAATGGTATGGGTTGGAAGGGATCTCAAAGCTCGTCTCATTCCACCCCCTGCCATGGGCAGGGACACCTTTCACTATCCCAGGTTGCTCCAAGCCCCGTCCAACCTGGCCTTGAATCCCAAATGCTGTTGGGAAAAAACACACTGAAGGCGTTCCTCCAGCTCCCAGCTCACACAGTGGGGAGGAGCAAAGTCTTCCAGGATGTGGGGAAAAGGATTTCTCCTTCCTTTAGCACGGAATCCACATTTTGTTCTTTGTGCCTCTTTTATTTTAGAAACCCTGCTTGATAAATTACTAGAGGGCCTCATTAACTGCAAAGATTTGTCGGTTTTCCCAAAGCAATCTGGGGTGTTACTTAGACCAAAGGAGCAAATGGAAAACTGAGAGGGAAGCCAAGCACAGCCCTATTAATCCTGTGTTATGGATCGACATTTGTCAACTCTATTGAAGTTTGTTGCACCAAATAGAGCCCAAGAGACCAGTCAATTACTTTATCTCTGAGCAATTAGGATCCTGCTCATTCAGGTCAATCTATTAGCACAGAGAAAAAAAATTTGGATACAAGATTAACAGTAGAATATCCACTGCCTTGTGTTTTGGAGTCTTTTAGAGGGGAAAAAAAACCCCCATAGATTTTCCCTTTTAAACACCGGATTTGAGCAGGTAAAGAAGAGTTCATTTAATTTAGCATCAGCAAGGGGCTCCCCGACGTGGGTATGTCCCCAGTGCCCCCCTCTCCATCTCTTCCCGGGAATCACTGTGCTTGCCAGGAGACTGCAGGAGGATCCATCTATTCTTAGAGCCAAAAATAACCCAGGGCTGCTCCTCCACTGCTACCCTGAGACATGCCCATTAAGGAAAGATTGAAGTGGCAGTTGTGCCACATAAGCAAAGCACTGTTAAGGTTTAGGCTGGGAAAAACCATGAGCTGCTTTTAGGTCTTCCTCTTAGTGAGAGTGAAGGATATTCATAGAAGGAAGGGGAGTTTTTTGATGCACATACATTTTTCTGTAGCTCATAATTCACCTTCAGAAGGCACAAGTATCAGTAGATGCACAAGTTTGGAGGAGTTTTCCAAAGGGTACAGAAAAGTATAGGGTGGGAGAATAAGCAGGTTATAAATTTCCCATAGTCAGGGACACTCAGGTTTAACCTGGAACTTGCAGCTTCTCCTCCTGAGCTTAACAAAGGCACGTGTGTCAGGAAGGGGGTTCTTCTATGCAAGAATATCTGTAATAAAAATGCTGTCCATCCCTTCCTTTCCCATCCCCATGAGCAGAGTGGTATTAGGACTTGGGAATGGAAACCAAAGCCGAGTCTACGTTGTGACCCAGAGATGTCACCACATTCAAGCCCACCCTCCTAAGCTGGTAATTGGAGCCTGAGTAGGACTTCATTCACTGATTATCAGCTCTGGGGGTGATGCACTGACATCTGAATTGTCCCAGCTTCACTGCTATCACTGTTTTCATGTGAAGCAGAGGTGCTGGAGAATGGAAATGGTAACATCTTGTATTTGGGGATGGTTGCTAAGAACTACTGAGAGAATTGAAAGACTGGTCTACAAAAAAAAAAATAAAAATGGCAGGGAATGAGCAATGGGAAACTGAATCACCAAGTTATTACCCTCAGGTTCAAGATCCTGAAGATCTAGAAGATGGAAAGAGGTTTCAAAAAAATCCCAAACAAACCAGAAATCATGTGACAAATCGTTTTCAGTGAATGATTCCTCACCATTATAGAAGATGGAAATCATGTGTTGGGATTAATTTAACCAGTGAGTCATGTTTGGTGACTTAAATTACCTGCTTCCCCCCTCCTCTATCATTTCAGCAAACTTCATTCTTTTTTTCTGTTCGTGAATCACTCCTGATTTCCGAAATTCCATCCCTCACTCTTGGCTGTTGAACGAGCAGGCTGAATTAATGTGTTTTCTCCTCTGGAGTGTTGACTCACTTCTCTTTATCCATCAAGGCAATCTGATCACTTGGGCTGCTCAGGGCTCCTGCCCTGAGCCTTGAGCCAATGGCAGGGGGCGTTTAAAGAGGAGAAAACCAAGTAGATTTAAAATTAGTCTGTCCATCCAGGTCACTGAGGCAAGTGTACAGCTAATGATGCACACGCTGTGTGCATTCTGTCACATACCCAGGGATTTCATCAGAATCCCACTCGAGAATCTCCCTGGTGTTAATGATGCTTTCATCTATCAATGCCCCTCAGATGGACACGCTGGCTGTAGTTTTGGTTTTCTTAATTTTCACTTTACAGCCAGGGAACTAAGACCCAGAAAGATTATCTCACACACAAGAAGGCTGTGGCAAACCCAAGGATTGTAGGCAGGATGTTTGGACATTGAGCCCTCTGTCCTGCCCCCTTTGCCTGGGAACACCTGGGGGGTGTCAGTGCCTGAGCCCCCAAAGAGCTTTGCAGTGATGTAGTGCAGGTCTTTGTGTAAGGAAGGGCTGAGACCAGGACAGGGACACAAAGAAAACTCTGCTTATGCTCAGAAAGAGGGCTAAGAGTGCTCTTGGCAGGTTTTAAACTCCCATCACACTCAGCACACTCCAAATGGTTTCCCACAGCACCAGGAGGGCTGAGCAAACATAAGGAGGAATTTGTGGTGTCAGAGAAGCACAAAAACCCCAGATACTGCTCCTGTTGGCTGAGAAACTTATCTGTAGGCTCTGCCTAAACTGGAAACACCTCCCTGCCTTTGGGAACCTGCACTAGCTTGGTGGTAACGTGCATCTACTGACATGGGGCAGTCTTTGTGCTGCTGGGATAAGACCAACTCCAAAATTAACACAAGGAATAAACACCTAATTTATATAAATATGTACACACATATATCAAATTAGATGCATATAGATGATATAGATGATATAGATACAGAGATATTAATATATAGACATAGATATTGATAAAGATAGAGATACGGGTACAAAAGCCTCCCTCCAGTGTGGGCGTGTGCCTTCTACCAACATGGAGAGTCCCTGTCTTCCTGACTTCAGTCAGGAATTTCTTTCATCCCTGTAATACTGTGGCTTTCAGCATCACAGGGCAGAGCTGGGCACATCCATCCCCAAATCATCCTTTCCAACCCGGTATGAAAAGCTCTGTTGCAGGGAGAGGTTGGTGTAAAACCTCAGCCTCTGGATTCCTGGGATTAGTCGATTATCCCAGCCTTAATATTTAATGAAGAGTAACTGGTTTGCCTTCTTATTGCAGAGACAAGTTGAAAAATGCAAGTTGAGTGTATTAAACAATCCCAGAAAGCTGGAGGCAAATGAATAGATTATTTTGATTTTAAAGGTCCTGGGTTTTTTTTTAAAGCCATCTCCATGCTGCCTTTGGACAGCACCAGCTGAACACAGCCCTGGGTGTCCAGCTCAGCTCTGCATCCCTCCACAGTCGTGTGGGATAACTCTGCTGTATCTCACAGGCCTCCACTGCTATAAATCACAGAATCATGGAATTGTTGAGGTTAGAAAAGACCTTTATGATCACCAAGTCCAGCTGTCAATCCACCACCACCACCATGTTCACCACTAAACCATGTCCTCAAATGCCACATCCACATGTTCTTAGAACACTTCCAGGGATGATGACTCCACCACTGCCTTGTTCCAAAGCTTCACAAGTCTTTCCATTAAATAATTTCCCCCAATATCCAACCTAAAGCTCTCCTGGCACAACCTGAGGCTGTTTCCTCTTGTCCTGTCACTCGTTCTCTGGGACAAGAGACCGACCCCTTGCTGACTGTCCATTTTCAGGGAGTTGCAGAGAGTGAGAAGGTCCCCCCTGAGCCTCCTTTTCTCCAGGCTGAGCCCCTCCAGCTCCCTCAGACACTCCTGGTGCTCCAAACCCTTTCCCAGCTCCATTCTCTGGTCACTCCATCCCCTCGTTGCAGCATTTCTGACTGTCCAATGAACCCTGTTACTTCTTACTGTCAGGTTTGAACCACTTTTCCCATCCTCTGAGAAGCCCTAGAAACACTCTCAAATATCCCGTGAAAGAACCTTTTCCACAGTATCCCTCTGGACTACTCCCTGGGTCCCCCTTTATGCAATTTCAGATAGTCGGAGAGCTTTACATGCTACATTGCCCTCAGAAATGGAATTCTCCTAAAGCACAGCACGTACATCAGTGCCTGGAATTATGCTAACCACTGCTCATCTAAATTATTATATTAACTGGAAAGGGGGAGCACACCCAATTTAACAAGGGAGAAAGAGCAACAAATCTAAGCCAAAAAAATTGCTGTTTTACAGAGAGGAGAAAAACCAGGAAACTAGTGACTATAAAAGCTTTGCTGGAAGTAAAGAACCTTTTATTGTGGGAATTTAAAAGCTTTTTCTTTCCAGGGTACCCATTAGAGAAGGCAATACAGGGATCTGCTGGCGACAAGTGCGTTGGCAGGTGCCCAGGCACCAGGGCAGACAGTAAAGTCTGGGTTTTACTGAAAGCAGGTTTTGGGAGAACTCAGAATTACGTCAGAAAATGACTGGCTTAATCCTGCCCGGGGAACAGGCGTGACTCCCGACAGGAGAAGGATCTGCTGGATCAGAGGCTTCTTCTCCACCCACCCAGGGCAGGCTGGGCACAATTAAGGATTGTGACCTGGGCATTCTCTCCCCCTCTGAGGCTGCTCTTCCACAGAGGTCAGAGCTGCACACCCAGCTCTGCTGCCAGGGCACAGGACTGACATTAAAGCTGTTTATGTGCAAGGAGTTAATGATTCCCATGGTTGCTAATTCAGCAGGGGAGAGGTTTTCTGTGATCGAAGCAAAGCAAGAGGGAATCAGAAATCCTGGGTCTGGCCCCCCCCTTAGCTCATTCTGTTGCTCTGGGAAATGGTTTTTAAGCATCTAAAGACTTTTCTTTCTCATCTGGAAACAGAAATATACGTGAAAATGTGTATATACATGTGAATGCAAGTGCGTGCGCGTCTGTATGTACATTGTGTTTATAAGCATATTTTCCAGAGTGTTGTGAGTCAAAGAATGAACACTTCTTGAGTGTTCTCAGCTCTGTTGTTGACAGCAGCTAAAGAAATGCAAAGCATCTTCCCCATTTCAGAGCCTCCTCTGCAGCGTACGCAAGGAACTTTTGAATAAACTGGGGGGAAATACAGGAACCCGTCGTATTTTACATTTTTGGGGAAGTGAGAAAACTTTATTTACTTGATGGGCTTGCTTTGAATATAAAAAAGACTAGAAAAGAAAATGTTTTCTTATTACTACAGAGCATGTTGGCTGAGATCTCAGCAGCAGTGGACAGTATATTTATCATGGAACAGCAGTAGGAATAGCTAATATGTGCATTAACCTCCTCTAGGCCCAAAGTAGACTTGAGGAGAGAGACTTCACATCCCTGCAAAGACTATGAGAAGACAATACCAACTCCCAAAGTATTGGTTTCTTATTATATTGATTATATTGCAGTGATAAAATACAAATTCGGTATATTCAGCAACGACAGCTTTACTGCCTTATTGCGCTGATCATTACAGAGAGCATAAATTGGGTCATAATTCTGAGGAGTCATCAGAAAACCACGTGCAACTCAAAGTTATCTGTTGGAAACAATGCTCATGAGATGCTCGGGAGCAGATTGATGTGGGAGCGCGCGGGTGTGGGTGGAGAGCTCTGGCACAGGCTCTCACCCCCCTGCTCTGCTCAGCTGCCCAGCCGTGTCCCACCCAGCCCCACGGCCAGCCCCACGGCCAGCCCCACGGCCAGCCCCACAGCCCTGGTCTCCCAGCAGAGAGGGAAGGCGGAGGGGACTGGGATGCTTCAGCCTGGAGAAGAGTGACCCAATTCAGCACCTGAAGGGAACATTGGAGAAAGGCGGAGGGAGACTGGTTACGAGGACCTGGAGAGACAGGACAAGGGGGAATGGCTTCCCACTGACAGAGAGTTTAGGTTGGATGTCAGGGAGTTCTTCCCTGGGATTAGGCAGGCCCTGGCACAGGTTGTCCACAGGCTGCCCCATCCCTGGAAGTGTCCAAGGCCAGGTTGGACGGGGCTTGGAGCAACCTGGGCTGGTGGAAGGTGTCCCTGCCCATGGCAGGGAGTGGAAAGAAATGACCTTTAAGGTCTCTCCCAATCCAACCCATTGCATGATGAAATAGGTGCCTGTCCCCTGAGAAGGTGCCACCAGCTGCCTTCCACCAATGCCCCTTTTAGCTGGACTTCCAATCAAGCTGGACATGTCCCAACTGCAGGGTTAGACCATCCAAACCCCTCCAGCAGCATCCTGAGCTCAGAGATTGATTCCGGGCTGGCTGTGCTGGGTTTCAGTGCAGAAAATGGATCTGATGTGCATGGTGGGAGTTGCTGCTCTTCAACAAGGCCAAGCAGGAGGTCTGGGTGCCCCCCTGCCTTACAACACTCTGGTTTAGGTTGTATTCTTTTCCCCATGACAGGGAGTGGAAGGAAATGATCCTTTAGGTCCCTTCCAACCCAAACCAGTCTGTGATTCTGTGACTGATAAGCAACCAAGGCAGGAGCACAATGCTGTTTACAACAGAGAGTAATCACAGTAATCAGTATTTTATTCTCCTCCCTTCTGATAAAATATCAGAATTTGATAAAAATGTGACTGATGGGCTGAAGAGACTGTGGAGAGCACAGGACCAAAGCCTGCCAGAGAGCACTGTCAGCTCGCACTGTCCTGTGCACAGCAGTAGCGACGTCCAGGAATGACTCCTGGGCACATGCCCCTGGAATCCCCCTGGATCCCACCTAAGAAATCCATGTTGGAAAGGGACAGCCATCCTGATGTGATCAAGGCTGGGGAGATACAACCCTCTCACTCCAGGAGCAGCTCTGTAGGCTGTGGTTCATCCAGCTCATTCTTAAACGCCGAGTAAACACCAGCCCACTCCCTCCACGGCGACGAGGTGGAGTTGGTTTGTGATAACCTGCCTGTGCTTTTCAAGGCTCTGTCCCAGCTCTGGTCCCAGCCAGCCCGGGGCTCTTCTTTGCACCCCTCACAGCGTGACCAGCTGAGATGTTCTGCCAGAAGGACAAACTACAAACATACCACAAGTTCGCCCAGCCTGTTTTAATGTTCCAGGAAAATTTCCAGCACAACAGCCCAAAGAAAATCTTCTATTCCTTGCTAGATTTGATCCCAGGAACTTCACCACCAGCTGACAGAGCTCAGGGAGCAGTGGCTGTGGGTGGTGTGAGCGCAGATCTTCTCCAGAGAAAATCCATGGGAAAACCCCAACAGCCTCTTGCTGTTCAGAGCCATAAATCCCAGAATGGGTTGGGTTGGAAAAGACCTTAAAGCCCATCTTCGTCCACCCCCTGCCATGGGCAGGAACACCTTCCACAACACCATGTTGGTCCGAGCCCCATCCAACCTGGCCAACATCCCTTGAGAAATTTGATTACCTGGAATAATTTGGTCACTTTAAGCCTCAAAAAGAATGTGATGGTCTCCAACTGCAAACACTATAAATGTGGTAAAGTTAAAGCTGCCACGAGATCAGATAGGAGCTTCTCAATTTAAATGGAATAGGTAGTTCTCTCTCTTCCATTGTGTTTTATCAATTAACCTTCAGCAGGCACAGAACTCTCCCTAGATCTGGTGCTCCTGCTGGCAACAGGAGGAAAAGATACAAATTGTACAGATTTGTCCTTTTTTGAGGAGAATATTTTTAATAACCAAAATGTTTCTGCACTTGGAATAAAGAGAGTGACTTTTCTCTTTCAAATGCTAAATTATTTCAAGCTGAGCTGTTGGAAACCATTAATAATTCAAGGAACTCTGCTTTCGGTAAGAACAACATCTGTTAGAAGGTGTTAAGGCACAGCAATAACCTGACTTTCAAAGTCATTTTACCATTTTTTTAGTCTCTTTGTGAGAAAAAAGGGATGCTTTGGTAAATTATAGGAAGAAGCTGCTAATATGCCACTTGCAAAACAAGGAGGGCTGGGTGTCTGCAGTGCCACGGGCACCAGCTCTGCTCTGCTCTGCCCTCCTTCCCCAGAACAGCCACTGCCCAGGGCTGTGCTTTTCAGTCTCTTCTGATCTGCAGACCTTTAAGGGTTGTCAGGGCACGTTCAGATCCCACACGACTGTTTTAATCAGCCTTTTCACCATAGGCTGCATTTCCCAACTCCTTTCCCCCCATCTCTTTAAAGTTGTTCACAGACCAGTAGTAGACCATAATAACCACAGAATGGTTAAGGTCTGGAAAGACCTCTAAGACCATCAGGTTCAACCATCAACCCAGCACTCTCACCATGTTCACCACTAAACCAGGTCCCCAAATGCCACATCGACATGTTTTTTGATCACTTCCAGGGATGGTGATTCCACCACTTCTCTGGGCAGCCTGTTCCAGTATTTTATAACACTTTCTGGTAAAAATAAATAAAAATCCTCAATATCCCATCTGAACTTTCCCTGGTGCGACTTGAGGCCATTTCCTCAGAATGAAGGAATGAAGTTCCTCAATCCTTCTAGTCATTGAAGAATGAGAGAGATGAAAGGCATGGATGGACCTCTGAAGGGCAACTCCTCTCTCAAATGTAAGACCCCGCAGATCCCACTTCGGAGGTTCCAACACCCTCTCCACGGACACTTAGGAGAAGCTGCATGTCTGAAGGAGACCTAAAACCTAATTTTTGAGGGGTAAAACTAAGCAACATTTTGTCCTCCTTCCAGAAATGTGTTAAATCAACAAAAACGCTTCACAGATCAGCAAAATTGAGAAGCCAGATCCACACCCAGAGTGGTATTTCAAGATCTCCGCGTTTAGAGATGGGAATTTGAGTCAGCTTATTTGACAAAGCTGCTTTTCCAGTCCTCAGTGCACAACCAGGTGTGGAATTACGTCTCTCTGCAAAGTTCAGCTGTGGAATTTCTCATGGTGCTTCCGTCCAACCGGAGCCTTTCCCGGCCTCCTGCAGAATTCCTCTGGCAGCCCAGCTGATGTAGGAGCAGTCCCATTGACTGCACTCCTGCATCACTCTCATGTGATTTACCCAGAGATGTTGCAGTCGAAATACCAGTCTCTCATAATAGTGCTGTGGGGATAAATCCATAGTTACATCAGATATTCCTCCCAATCTTCATCACCTTCTACACAATTTATGTCTTGAATTTTCTGCTCTTGGAAAAAACTGGATATCAGAGGAGTGCGTTTGTTTTTTATACTGTCACAAAAATGACTTAAGAGACTCCACAATAAAAGAGAAAGTTTTCATTAGAGAATCCAGCACCAAATATCAGGGAAGACAGCCTTGATCCACTGCCCTGACCAGCATCCAACAGGACCAATCTTGTTTTAAAACATGTCCTGGGCACCACTGAGGCCCCTCAAATCCTGGAGGAAGGTCTGGGCACCTCACGACAAGAAAGACATGGAGGGGCTGGAGCGTGTCCAGGGAAGGGAACGGAGCTGGGAAGGGGCTGGAGCAGCAGGAGGGGCTGAGGATGCTGGGGGGGCTCAGCCTGGGGAAAAGGAGGCTCAGGGGGGACCTTCTGGCTCTGCAGCTCCCTGACAGGAGAGGGGAGCTGGGACAGGAGGAGAGGGAACGGCCTCAGGCTGGGCCAGGGGAGATTTGGATTGGATTTGAGGGAGTATTTCTTCACCCAAAGGGTGGTCAGCCACTGGCACAGCTGCCCAGGGCAGTGGTGGAGTCCCCATCCCTGGAGGGATTTAAAAGACATGTAGATGTGGCTCTTGGGGACATGGTTCAGCGGTGGCCTTGGCAGTGCTGGGTTGACAGTTGGGCTCTGTGATCTTAGAGGTATTTTCCAACCTAAGCTACTTCATGATTCTATGATTTCCAAAGAATTTGGTCCCTTCCCAGGAGCATCCGTCACAATTCTATGGGAATCCCAGCTGTTCCACTGGCCACAAACAGGCCAGGTTTGTGTGCTGTTTGTATTTGCCTCCCTCCTAATCTCAGTGTCAGAAACGGTGCTGTTTGTCAAGGCAAAGTGAATTTAAAGGCTAAGCCAAGCCCAAGGTTCAGCAGCCTCCAAAACTGGGGATGGGATTTGATGGGAAGGGTTTGGACCTGAGCACTATGATGATTTGACAGCAACATTACACAGCTCATGTTATTCATTGAACCTCATAAATTTAAGCTTAAGTTTTAAGAAGCTGCTGAAAGCAGAGTTGTTGTAGAGGTCATTCCTATGTTAAACTTGTCAATGTAAAGGCCTCCTGTGAGATGAGATCTGAAGGACTTGTTAAAAATAACATTGAGTGAGCAGGGTCTGGAGCCATCAGATACTCCACGCTGGGCTTTTCCTGTTTGCATTTCTGTGCAATCCTCAGTTGTGATAAATATTGATTAACATTGGGAACAGATCTTATGTGCATTGCAAATAATCTAATGCGTTTTATAACAACTCATTCAGATGCTTTTGGAACTTCTAATTAAGAAGGTTGCTCATTACTTGTGACACTCGGAGGGAGAAGACTTGGCTGTTTTGTCATGGGCATCTATTATGTGTCTGCCCAGCCACTTGAGAAGAAACCAAGCAAATTACCTCACCAAAGAAAATATCCTTGGAAAGAAATTAAGGTTTAAAGCACCTCAAAACATGGAATTTCTTGAGAATGAGAGGCTGCAAAAATGTAACATTTAAAAGAAAGAGTAGATGACAGGCTTACTCCTCACTGTGGGGAGGGTGAGGCAGGAGATGTTCCTTCCCCTTCCAACAGGACACTGTTGGTGTAAATAGTGGTGAAGGGCTGGGAGAACAGTTTGGAAAAGGCTGAAATGTGCCCCCTGCTTGTGATATAACCTCCCTTAAAGCACCTGTGGGCCATCATGGGATCATGGAGAGAAATCCCCTGCACTGACACTGAAGCAGAATCCAAGTCCTTCTGCACCAGAAGCCTGGAAGGATGAAGGATTGCCTTTTGTTTAACAAAACATATTTGTGCAACAAAACGTGTTATGGGCAGATATTTCCTGTGTTCTCCCTCCTATTTTACTGTGTCTAAACGCCATCTTCCCATTTTATAATCTCCTATATTTAAAGCCTCTTCTAAACCTTCAGGTTTTATGCTGGACTAAAGAACCAGCTTGTTTATCATGCACTGCACTTCCTTGCTTATTTCCTCTCTCTTTTCTTTTGTAGGACTCTGGAACAAAAGCCAAGTCAAGAAGAACGTTATCCAATAAAAGCAGAATCTTCTGCAGGACAGACATTGATTTTTCTGTCACAATCTGGAACTCGTTAGCATTTTCTGTTGCAGTGTTACATCACCCTCTTTGTCATGTGAGCTGCCTTGGACCATATTTTAAGAGGTTCTGTCCTGAGAACATGTGGACTGTGGGGCGAATTCCAAAGTAACATTCCCAAGGAAAACTCATCTGTGTTGTAATGGATAGACATTAAAGGCACACAGGAGCAGCCCTGCTTGTTGCTCTGCAGGTGAAAGTTGCTGAGAGCCCTGTCTTGTATGATACCATACCAAGGTGTCCTGGTCCAATTCCCAGTCTCCACTACCACCAGTAATCCTGGAAAAGGCAGCCCTTGGCCATGAACTGTGTCGTTCCAGCACTTTTTTACAGCCCCAATGCTGAGAGCCCACGGGAGATCAGGAGTGCAGGGGGGAGAGCACAGGTTAGTGCTGAGCTCTGTGAGAGCTCGGACAGACCCTGACACAGCCAGGCAGCAATTTTGGGTCTGTCACCTACCCAGGCATGTGCCACCTTGTCTTTTCCATGCTCTGGGAGGGCTGGGCAGGGTCAGCCTTATTGATAGGGAGCAGAGCATTCAGAAGCAGCAGGAACACCAGTTTTGCCTACAGCACCCGAGTCCTGTTTTCATTTTACAGGATTCAGAGGCTGAGAAAGAGGGGAATTATCTCCTTTCATTATCCTGGCTCAGACATAGCAAGAAGGCAAAGATTAATGCCATTAAAACATAAGCAATTGGTGCTTAAATGTAACATGACAGATTTCCTCTGAGCACATTCTAAACTATGGAGTTTCAGCAGTGATAATAAAGCATTAAGAGAGACATTGAAGCTTGAAGAAACAGCAGAGAAACAGTTGTGTGTGGTGGGAACAGGAATGCATCCCATTCCATTTGCAGCCCATATGGAAATGGCCTAATGTGAGAAGGAGCCACTTATTCCCTGGGCTAGTTCTTATAACTACTCCAACTGCTGAGCAATTTAAAACCTATGCATTTTTATAAGTGTCCATTTTTTACATTTGATGAAAATAACCCTTTGGCATTGGTTAAACTATAACTAGGGAAAACAGGGGTCAGGCACTGCCAGCATACCAATAGAACAGCTGGGAGGCACCAGCAACACGGCTCAGAAACATACACATTTACCTTAGAACACGCCCATGTCAAGGTGATTTCATGAGGAAAGTTTCCAGCCAGAAGTTCTGGAGTTGTACAGCCCTGTGGGAACAACTGGCGAGACTGGGAGATGCAGGGATGTGGAGGGGGGTCTGTGGGAGCGGAGAGGGGGATTTACATGAGTGGGAGGACACATCCCTGAGCTGAGCTGTGTGCACGGATGTCCTAGTTATAGTGGCTGGGACCAGTTTATCACTGTGTGGGTGTAACCAGGACTGTGTATCCTACACCCCCTCTGCCATTTATCATGAACTGTTAATGATGCATTCATTGTTTGCAGCAGCTGCCCAGGACACACCTGACACCTCAGGCTAAGAACTAGGTGCATGAGAAAACTGAGATAGGAGGGTTCCCTGTCCTCACACCAATGATTCAGGTGTGATAACTCCCCTCCGGGAGTCTTCAGCACCTTCACACCCAACCTGAGGGGTCATGTCTGCCAGTGGGCCATCAAGCATTCCAAAATATCCTGCGGCTCACTGAATAAATCACCCATTGTGAGACCCCTCACCCTGGGGGAGGTGCTGGGCATTCCCATCTGAACCCAAGCATATATAATCTTGAGGTTTGGATATTTAAGCATCACTCATCAGATGCAGTGGAGGACCAGAACCTCAAGAGGACTGCGACCACCGTTTTCAACCAGACTGTGACCACCATCCTCACCAACAGGTTTTCCTTTTCCTTCTGCTTTGGACTCAGGGGGACCACGTGGTGCTCAGCACAGGGGCTGGTGAGCACCATTCTGTTTGTGCCCCAGGGGGCTGGGTTGTGCAACTGGGTTTTGTGGGCTAAACCCAATTTTCCTTTGCATCAGTCTATTTATTGTAATCTTTTTATTAAATTGTAGTTCTGATTTCTAAACTCTTTTGAGTTGGATCCATTTCTCTTGCCAGTTTACTTTTAAACCAGCACAACGGGCCGTGCTGGGCAGGGACAGCTGCTGGAGGAGGCTCAGGGTGAGTGCTCCGTGTGTGACCACAAGGCCTTTCCCCCTTCTCTACTTGTGTGATCAAACCACATTAATAAGGAAAGCACACGCTGCTACAATTCCCATGGCAGCTTTGGTCACCCCTTCCCTGCTTCCTAATCCCCCTCCCAGTAACTCATTCTCGCACTCCAAGCCCTTCAGAAGCTCAGCTCTCTCCTGTGTGCAGGGGCTTTAGATGGCACTGCTGCACATAGGGATGTGTGTGAGCTCATGGGTGCTGTGCAGCCTCCCTTCAGCCCCTGGGCATCGTGGTGTGACACAGCCCAGCACACCCCCAGGGACCACCACAGGCTGCAGAGCAAGGTGCCAACAGGCATGTCATTGCTCTGGAGGCTTGGAAAGGCACAGGACCACCTGCAGACCCCCAGACCCCAAAGTCAGTACCAGAGCCAAGGGGCTTAAAAAAAACACAGTTCCATCTTTGGCTGGAGTGAGAAACACACTTTGTTTATGAGACTGAAGACTTCTTCACCATTTTAAAAGGCTTAGATTAGATGTGAGGAAGTACTTCTTCCCTGGGAGGGTGGGCAGGCCCTGGCACAGGGTGCCCAGAGAAACTGTGGCTGCCCCATCCCTGCAAGTGTCCAAAGCCAGGTTGGACAGGGTTTGGAGCAACCTGGGCTGGTGGAAGGTGTCTCTGCCCATGGCAGGGGGTGGCAAGAAAAGATCTTTAAGGTCCCTTTCAACCCAAACCATTCCATGATACTTGTGTGAGAAATCCATGCATTTGAGAGCCATTCTTGAAGCTGTAAAGTCAGCTCACCTTTCACTGCTGAGTTCTAAGAGGACAGGTATTTTCCAGAGAGATACACACAGTGAAGGCAGAATTTAATCCAATTTTGTGAGCCAAAAAATGACAAGGGAAAATTCAGATACTTTAAAAACTTTCAGCATGTAACAGTGAGGAAGCAAGATAAGCACCTTTGTATAAGCCCTCTCCTGGTATCATTTTTGCACTTACCACAGGTGGTGAGCAGCCCTGGAACACATTAAAACTCAGATTTTTTTAATACACCTAGTACAGCCAATACAACCTTCTACCTGGAATTTTAATTTTTGAGAACTTCCAAAAAGGTGGACTTAGAATGGCTCAGTAACTTCACAGAGTAGGTGCTTTAAGAATTTACAAATATATAGAAAAATAAAGTTCCTTTTTTTTTCTTCATTTTTAAGGCTTTTCCATAAATGTGCTAAAGTATGAACAAGCTGTCAGTGCCGAGTCTGCATGGCCTAACCCTGGGAGCAGTCCCCAGGGGGCAATCCTACTGCTCTTCTCAGGGATCCTCTGCCCTCTCAGGGACCCCTTGGCTGAGAAGTGGGGTCGGCTGTGGCTGCAAGACCTGCTTTGGTTATGGCACCAGCCCTCTTCCAATAGCCCATCCCATTTGGACAGGTGACTCTTGCTGGGGTACTCAGGACCAGCAGCAAAGGCTCTGGGGCAGCCTGGGCTTCCTGGCCCACTGCAAAGCCATCAGCCCCAGCAGGGACCAAATGCCTTCCCAAGGGCCAGTGTGGGTCAAGGAGATGTTCTCATGCCGGGCATGCTCCTCTTTTTCCTTGTGTTGGCATCAGAAGTTAAAGTGTCCCACCACGCTCACAGGGGATAAGTCCAAGCAGAGATGACAGCGGGAGCTCACCAGCATTTTGGGGCTCCTGCTCCACCTCCAACAGGAGCTCCTGCTGCTCCACAGCCTTGGCCAAGAGCACACAGCAGCTCCTGCTCCTGGAAATGCACTGCCAGCTTGTGTGAGAAGCTGGAGTCCATCATGAGCCTCCAAGGATGCATTTGCTATAATTCAGACTCCGCGTGTGCTCTTCTCCGTTATTTGTTAGCACCCAAAGAGTCGTTACCTTCATTACTCTGATTCATAAATGTAAAATAAAGTCAGACAAATTGCCCCCGGGGCACTGCTGGCCTCAGCCTGACTGACAAGGATTTGTTTTTATTTACTAACTTCTTTGCGTTTAAGCCACTTGACGTTTACTCTGTATCTGTGCCGTGTGTGCAAATCGCTCCTCCTCACCCCTCCGCCCCAGTGTGGAGGACAAGCCTGGAGACACCCAGTGAGGCACCACAGAAACACCAACACCCAACACCTGGGGATGCTGAAACCTGCTCATAAACCTCTGCCTGGGCTGTCTCTGCACCTTGTTCTTCTGTCTGCCTTCTACCAGCCTCCGAGGAGGATCCCTCACACAGCTTCCACTGGGATGAAGAGAAGGCTCCAGGGAGACCTGAGAGCCTCTCCCAGTGCCTAAAGGGGCTCCAGGAGAGCTGGAGGAGGAATTGGGACAAGGGTCTGGAGGGACAGGACACAGGGAATGGCTTCCCACTGCCAGAGGGCAGGGTTAGATGGGATATTGGGAAGGAATTCCTCACTGTGAGGGTGGGCAGAACCTGGCACAGGGTGCCCAGAGAAGCTGTGGCTGCCCCATCCCTGGGAATGTCCAAGGCCAGGCTGGAGCAACCTGGGCTAGTGGAAGGTGTCCCTGCCCATGGCAGGGGGGTTGGAATGAGATGATCTTAAATTCCCTTCCAAGCCAGCCCATTCTGGGATTCTTTGACTCTGAACCCTTCTCCTGCTCTTCATTTTGTTTTCCCATCAATTTTCAGGCTATCCCTTCCCTCTTCCACTGTCCCTTCAGAGCCGTGGCTGTGTCTTGCTCTGGGCATTTGCTGGTGCGAGCAACTGTAGAGTCTGACATAAATCAAAGGTCATAAAAATAGCATCATTAACTGAAATGCATTATAATTATACATTCTAATACATACAAAATATGGATGTTTCTGGTAAAGTCAAGGCCTCGGCTGCAGTTCCAGGGGTAGCCAAATCCCAGGAGCTGTCCCTCTGTTGGGGACAAGGCTGGTTTCTCCTTTGGCTTATTTGGCCCCATGCATCCAGCTTCCGGGGAATTTTGGCAATCTGTTAAAAAGCTTCAAAAATCTTTAAAATATTTTAAAAATTCTGCTCAGAAAGCACAAAATCGGAGGGGGGGGGAAGGGGAAAAAAAAAAAAGCGGTTTTATTCAGGTCTGAAAAGCAGGGAAAGCAAATTCTGCTGGATTTCAGCCATCAGAAATGAATTCCTCATTTGTCCTGGGAAACCTGGGGGAAATCCTTACAGATGCATGGGAGAAGCAGGAAGGCAAAGCAGCTTCATGCGAGGGACGAGTGACTGCATTTCAAAATTCCTTGGTGTTCCTTGCGTGCCGTGGCAGCCTCGGGGCTGTGCAGAGCACGGGAGTCCAAATTCACAGGGGATTTCTGCATCCTCCAACTTGGCTTCCTTCCGAATCGGAGCTGAACGAGAAGGCTTTGAAATGATCTGCTGTGACAAGGACACATCCTTGTTTGTCCCCGTTCTGCTCCGCAGGAGCTGTGATGTTTTGCTGGGGAGGGGGCAGGATTCCCCACGTGCCTTCTGCTGGATGTGGGAGCCTGGGCCAGGGGCACCTTGCTGGGGGAAGGTGTTGGAGGGACAAGGGGAGAAAGAGATGGGGGGAGTCTGGGAGGTAAAATGCTGAGGAATCTCAAAGAGCAGGAGGTTTTCCCAGTTCAGGGAGCAGAGGTGATTCCAGGGTGTGATATTCCTGTACTCTGCGTTGGTGAGGCCACTCCTTGAGTGTTGTGTCCAGTTCTGGGCCCCTCGGTTCAGGATGGACATTGAGGGGCTGGATCGGGGCCAGAGAAGAACAACAAGGCTGGGGAAGGGACTGGAACACAAGTGCTATGGGGAGAGGCTGAGGGAGCTGGGGGTGTTTAGTCTGGAGAAGAGGAGGCTCAGAGGTGACCTCCTCACTCTCTAGAACTCCCTGAAGGGAGGTTATAGCCAGGTGGGGGGTGGTCTCTTCTCCCAGGCACTCAGCAATAGGACAAGGGGGCTTCAGCTCTGCCAGGGGAAATTTAAGTTGGATATTAGAAAAAAATTCTTTACAGAGAGAGTGGTCAGGCATTGGAATGGCCTGCCCAGAGACGGGGTGGATTCACCGTCCCTGGAGGTTTTTAAACTGAGATTGGACGTGACACTGAGTGCCATGATCTAGTAAATGGACTGGAGTTGGACCAAGGGTTGGGCTTGATGATCTCTGAGGTCTTTTCCAACCCAATCAATTCTATGATTCTATTATTCTGTGATTGGAACAGGCTCCCCAGGGCAGTGGGCACAGCCCCAAGGCTGCCAGAGCTCAAGGAGTGTTTGGACAACACTCTAGGGGACAGGGTGGGATTGTTGGGGTGTCTGTGCAGGGCCAGGATCTGGACTGGAGGATCCCTGTGGGTCCTTCCAGCTCAGTTCTATGTCTCTGAGCCCAGCAAGCACTGGAAGTTTCTGATTTGGGTAAAACCATCACTCTGTAGACACACTGCTCGGGGAAGGAGAAGGAGGATTAGCTGTTGGCTTTTGAAATCTGAAGCATCACTTCCTTGAACGTCTATTTTAAGCAGCGAAACGCATGCATTTGATGTTGAAATGAGGTATTTTGACACCTCTGCAGTTGGAATATGTTCCCATGAAATCAGACAAGCATGAAAGGCTCTGGAAGAAGCACGAGGGCTGTGTGGCTGTGCAGTACCTGCAAGCAGGGCTCTGCCAGGTCTACACCTGGGAGGTCCTTACACAGGGTCCTGGAATCCCAGAGGAGAGAAATGTGGCTTGTCCTGGGTATTAGAAAGCGCTCGCAGGTTTTTCTTAGGTGGACTCAGATGTGAGTTTAGCTCCCAGATCCAAGAGCTCACATCATTTTCCATTGTATTGCCTGCAGGGAGGGCAGAGGACACTCCACTGCTGCCCAACACCTGGCTGAGGGATTCATTGTTCAGGCTGGATACAGCACAGATATCCCGGAATTTGCTTTGAGGAACACATAGCAACAGGCAGATGAGGACTTGAAATTTTGTTTTCACCCAGATCCCACAGTCCCTCCAAGGACCCAAGTCATTCTCTCCAACTGGACTTTGAACAACTTCTTCCAGGGCAGATTTCCTTCAGTCTCGTGCTTTGGATAAAGGAGAGATGAGGCTGCTCAGCTGGGAAGGAAAGCAGCTTCTCTCACAAGCCCCTTTAAAGGGACCAAGGGAACCAAAAGAAAATATTTAGGTTTCAAGGCAGTTTTTTAGTAAGAAAATATGTTTTCAGTGTTTTCCAGCTCCAAGCAGAAACCCCAAAAGGTGAAGTTCTCCATCTTTAATTACAAGTTTTCATCACCTACACCTTTCTCCAGAGCATGGGGAATCTCCCTGGACATCACCACCTTTATATGTGGGAAAAACTGAATTCCTGCAGTGAGAATTGAGACATGATGGATCAACCATTAAGCTCTTCTCTCCAGGCTGGTGTTGAGTTATTTTGCTGCAGACAGGTGGGAAGCTGCACAGGGCAGGGGAAGGTGGGATGCCCAGGGAACACGTGCAGATGTGTCTCACACTGCCCAGGGCTATAGTTAAGCAGCAGAGACTGAACATACCCAAGGGATGCTCCAAGCACAGCTTTTTATATTTAGTTATGAACAGTTGCTTACTGGAAGGAGGATTTAAAACACAGAATGTTTAGTGCCTTTAAATATTTTACAGAAATATGTAATATTTGCCATTAAACACATTTTTATGTGATACAGTGTCCCTTGCATTGCTTAACAGACCATTATGCAAGATACACTGTAGTGTTAAAAACACAGCTTTGACGTAAGTGAAGTACTGGAGACAATTTCTGTGTTAATCATGAAAGGATTTGGGCAACATTCTTACCTTTTGTTTAAAAAAAAAAAAAAAAGCTAGTTATTGAATCTTTTTAGAGTATCATCATTAAATAATCATGATGAAATTCTCAACTGGAATGAAATAGAAAATATTTATGATAATGGTAAGAAGAGAAAAGCAACTCTTTAGGCACCTAAATCATCCTTTAAGGACTTCCATTAATCTTTTTAATTACCAAAGGGTGTAAGATTCTATCATTCCTTTTGTCTTGCGTTTGTCAGGATTCAGAACTGAAAATACATTCAATTGCTCATGTGTTTGAAATCCATTTCTTTGGAGGTGGGGACCAAGCTACAGAAAACAGAGTTTCAGACTAGCTTAATTTGAAAGTTAAAATTCAAATTGGCTTTCTGTGGTTTATTTCCTAACCTTTGTAAGCCATTTACTCTTGGTAGGTGTGGACTGAGATCAACACCAGGGGCTGTGCAGGACCGGAGGGAGAGGGACGTGACGGGAGGAGGAAGCCAGAGGTATCGAGGCGTGAAAAACTCTGTCAGTACACAGGGAAATACCTTCAAAAGCATTGCTCTGGAAAACTTGGCTGCCACTCACACATTCCCTCGTTCCCCAGAGAGGTGCAAGGAGAGGGACATTTTTTCCAGCAGAGGATCTGGCAGTCCCAGCTCTCCCCTTCCTCCCTGTGGCACCCTGTGCGTGATTTCCAGTGCAGAGCCATTCATCATCACGGCCAGGCTTCGGGAACGAAGGTTTGGGCAGGGCTCTCCCCACGCTTGCTGTGAGCGCGCTGGTGGCTAAAGAGGCCGATGTGAGACAGGCAAGTCCGGTTGCCAAAGGCACAGCAGAAAGTCTCCATGGGCGGTGTTAGCGAGGCACGGCTCTTTCTGCATTGTCTTTTCTCCTCCAGACTGACCCTGTGTGTGTTCTCAAAGGAATCAGCAGCGTTATGGGTGGTGTGTCTCCATGTCTCCCGATTGGAGGCCAGAGTGGACCATTGATGGTAGTCAATGTGGCCAAGGCTGAGGTGTTGTTTCAGAGAGTCCTTGGATCTCCTCTTCGGGGCTCCTCTCTTGCAGCAGCCCCCATTAACACGCTGCTGAAGAACTTCCTGGACCTGCTATTTTCTTTTCCTGCCTCTGTCACTCTTTTGAGTTGGAATCAAAAGGAGAACACGCAGTCCTTTGTTTCTCCCTCCCCTGAGACCGAGGGATGACAATTATCCTTCGAACACAGTGGAAACTTTCTGAAAACTCTGGGGGGAAAGTGGCTAATGAATCCAACTCCAGCAGCACCACGGAACTCAAACACGACTCCTCTTCAGATTAGATCATGTCAGCCCTGAGCAGGCTGGCCATTTGGCTGGATCCCCTTTGGGACAGGGAAATTAAATGAGGGAAAGCAGATGCTCCAAAGTTATTCTGAAACTGGAAGATGTCGAGTGCCGTGTTATTCTCTCATATGAATTTAACAGTGTGAACAAGAAATCTTTCCTAGTGGTGAATGTCCTTCTGGGGAAATTTGGGGTAATAAAATTCAATGTGTGATCTTGTGGAAATACGTGGTTACACAATCTCTCACTGAGCAGATTTTATGCGCTCACACTCTCATGCTCAAAAGCACCAAACACCAAGTGATGGGACCAAGATGACAAATGTGTGACACAGAGAACCAGGAGCTTTAGTTGTCAAAATGCCTCTGAAATTCCTCTAATCTGGCAACAAAAATTTCTCTCACCCTGACAGGTTAGGGCTCTCCAAAGTCTCCTACAGGGCAAATTTCAGTGTATGTGGAGGAGAAGTCCAGAGATGTTTTCCAGCTGACCCCTCTGTTGCCTCAGATACCAAGGCCAGGCTCAGCTTTGGAAGGTCAACAGATGCATCACCATGGAAGGGCAGACCTGGCCAGCAGGTCCTGAGGAGGCATCTGTAGGGGTTGCACTTCACAGGAGTATTTTGGCATCAGGAGAGGGAGTGGCAGGATTTCTAAGCACTTCACCAGCCTGCTCAGCCCCTGTCCTGGGCACACCATGATGCTTCGAGTCCCAGACACTCCACAGACACATCAGACACTCCACAGACACATCAGACACTGAAGGACTTGGGACAGGTGTTTCCACAGAGCTGTTCCATGAAGTTGGAGATGGCCCAAGGGGGAAAAGAGCAATTTTGGCTCAGCTGCTGCTCCTGACTGACCAAACCACAATGGACATCTCCCCCTGCCCACCACCCTAAGCCCCGAACAGCGTCTCTGTGCCTTCACAGGAGCTGCTCTCTCCTCCCTGCCCATGTTCACTCTGGCTCACAGAACCTGTGGCATAAGCCACCAAAAATCCATGAGCATCACATCCCAACTACTCAGTGAGGTGCAGCCAGTTAGAAGAAAGGCAGAGCTCTCCAGGAAAGCCACATCCCACCTCCTGGAGACCAACAGAAGCATCTGCAAGGCCGTGTTAGGAGCAAGGTGCTGATACCCGATGGTGCTGGTACCAAACAGCCCAGCACTGGTCCCTCCCCAGCCCTCCAGGTGCAACAGGATGCCAGTGCTTGGCATGTGGTGCCCACCAGGATGTCCTGGCAGGAACAGGGGACCCATCTGCTGAAATTTAGGGTGCTCCTGGAAAAGCAGGGAGCCCGCAGTGCTCACACAGGTGCCGAGGAACCCACGCTGGTTTGCAACAGGTCACAGCAGCAGCTCAGTTGCTGCACCGGCCGTGTCTGCAGGGAACTGCTCCAAACACCTCCAAACCCATCAGGATAAACAGAACCCTCTCACGGGGTCTTTTTACTGTGAGAAAGCAAGGAATGACTTTTATTTGTAATGCCGACAAACTTCCTGCCTCCGTACAGGCACGAATACATCACTTTTTCACCTATTCATACATTCTTAACAAAGAAATTAAGGCTCATTTTTTGTAAATTATGCGATTCTCTTTCCTTACTTAGTATTGTGCCTTCTACTGGTTACTAATTTTTTGCTCTTTCCTTACTTAGTATTGTGCCTTCTACTGGTTACTAATTTTTTGCTTTCTATGCTAATTAAGTTATTTTTAGTTGTTTTAATGTCTTTTTGCCCAGTAGTGACTTTCTGGCACGAATACTGAACCTTTGTTAGTCTTCTTCATTATCTGCTGCTTTCTGCAGAAGGTCCTTGTTTCCAGCAGCCCAGATCCAACAATCTGCCTTTCTCTCCCGGGCTTTGTTCACTGAAGCACATCCAGGTTAACCTTAACAAAACTTACAGTTTTAGTGCTTTTCTCTCCTATATTGTCACAAAAGTAGTTTATGACAACTGATTGCTAAATGCTGGCTAAACATGATTTAAGGGCTAGCCCACAGCCTATGATTAATTAAACAACTAATTAAAAGCTTCAATTCAAACCATTAAAATATCAGAGAAGTTATGTAATTTCCAGCAGACCCACAAAGCTGTTGGTATCAAACCCACTCAGAGCTGCCCCCTCTTTATTGCATGTGCTCCTGCATAAAGTCCCAAATCGCTCCCATCCACAACTCCACAAGCTGGGATGCACTTTGTGCTCAAACCAAAGGACCTGGTGAGACACACTGTGACTTCAAAGCCAAAATATGATCATGTTCTGGAATACATCTGTGATTTCTGCGAGCCATTTGAATATTTGCATCATTTTGCATCCTCTGCAATGATCTGTGTTGCCTTTCTGTGACCTTTCCTGGACCTTGCAGAAGAAAATTAATTAGTTTTCTGCATTTCACATCACTTCAATTACACTCACCTTGTTCCTCACTCATTATGATAATTTTGCTTTGAGAAATTTAACTTACTAAAATGACTCCCTGGTAGGGTTTAAAACTTGGTTCCTTGCTGCCTTAAAGTGTAGATGTTTACAAATGTTTCTGTCACTGAAAGAGCAAGTGAAAAACAGACTGGAACTGGCAATAAAACCAGGGTTTGTCATTTTTGTTGTGTTAAGGCCCAGCTGATGGGTGTGAGGACCTGAAGTGCTCACAGCCTACAATGGATAAATGCTGCCTTATTAACACAATTTTGCAGAAGGCATAAAGGAGACAAGACATAAATTATGCTTTTGCTAATCCTGAGCATCCTAAAATCATGAATCAGTTCATTCTCCCCTTCAAATTATGAGTGATTTAAAAATTATAATCTGCTTTTGATCCTTCTCAGTATATTCTGGCAGTTAGGTTTTTATTTCCTTACTCTGCTCTTAACCTTCATTTACAGTTACATTTCAAGTATTTTGTGCTATGACAGAGACTAAAATGTTACAAAAATGAAAGATGAGACATTCACTTGACTCCAGGTGATGGGATTTCAAACAGAGTGATAAGTAGAAAAGGACTCAGCAGCACAATAACTAACTTGAGTGTGAGTATGGAAAAAGCCAGGAGTTAAAGCAATACCTCCAGTTACAATGACAGAACAGTGTCTCTGTATTCAGTGCCCAAATCTTTCACAGTGAAGAAAATTCAGGAAAATAACTCTTTTTCCTGTTATTCTTTTTATCCCCTGGCTCAGAGTAGCTGTAACTCGTATCATCAGGGTCTAATACGAACCAGCAAAATCTCTCCCAGTGTCCAGAGCTGAGTCTCTCTCCAAAAGGAGATTGTTCCTCAGATAAATAAATATTTGTGGTTCCCCACTGTCGTGCTGGGCCAATTTTGATAAAGCTGAAGGGACACCAGAGCTGAGGTTGGCTCTTCAGCTTGTGCCTAAGTTGCCTCTCCACTTCAAACTCAGAACAAAGCAGGGAATAATAATTTTCTTCTATTTTTTTGATTAAGGATCCCTAATTCCACATGGCACGTGGCTACATCAAAGAGGCTTTTCTGCCTCTTTTTGGGTCAACAAACAACAGTCACAGAACAACCCTGGAGCAGGCACAAAAAGGAGCTTTGTGCTTCCAGTGTGGCTGTTCCCTCCCCATCGCTGTTCAGGACCCTCAATGCCCTGTTTTGCTGCAGCCCTGTCCATTGGGACAGTCTCCTTCTGGGCTGCTCGACTGCAGTTTAGTGCAGAATACCAACAATGAAAGGTGCCAACAGACCCAGTGATGTTGGTCCAGCACAGCCTGGCTGCTCCTCCCCAGCCAGAACCGCTGTGACCACTCTGGGTTTAACGGGGGACTGGTTTGAGTTGGGAGGGATTTTAAATCCCATCTCGTTCCACCCCCTGCCATGGGCAGGGACACCTTCCACCAGCCCAGGTTGCTCCAACCTGGCCTTGGACACTCGCAGGGATGGGGCAGCCACAGCTTCTCTGGGCACCCTGTGCCAGGTCCTCAGTGAACCTTTAGGAAGAAAGACCCCAGGGAGCCTTTAGGAACAGGAGCCTCCATCCAAACAGGGGCTTTGCTCACTGGAGTGGCCTCATCCTCCTTTTTCTCTCACATCTAACAAATTAGAATAACGTTTCTCCCTGCCTGTTAATGTTTTGCAGCTCTTTAAAGATCTGACACGTTTGAAGTTTAAAAGCCCTATTGAGATGAAAGACCCATTAGTGACAAGTGGTATCTAGAGAAGACAGAAGCGAGAAGTGAGGCTTTGGGGGGCCTATTAAAAAGAGAGTTGGCACTGGCTGCAAAGCACCAATCTGTCTTACTGTTTATCTTAGACAGGTTCCTCGCAGGAGACATCCCCACCACAGGTCAGGACTTCGCTGTCCTGGTGCTGTGCCAACAAACCAGGGCGGACCCAGCACAGTGGGAGGGAGGGAGGGAGGGAGAAGGGGTGGTGACAGTCGGACTGATGGATCAACATGGAAACAGTCTGTCCACACCAGCCCAGGTGCTTCCAGCCCATCCATGGGTCCTGGGGGTCAGGCTCTTGGCAAATGGAAGGAGAAGGGCCACCTCAGAGCTCCAGTTTCAGTATGACAAGCGCTTTGCCCTGTGCTGTGACAGCAGCTTTTTTACATATATCAAAGCCAAGCAATGATCTCATTTCATGTTTTTTACTACCCGTCCCCTGTGCCAGTAACACGAGTAATGTTATAAAAAATTTGCATTTAAGAAGAGTTTTGGCAAATATTCAACGTTTGAATTGTTCCAGCCCACAAATAAAAATATGTTGGCTCTGAAAAGTTACTGTGATGTCTCTTGGGAGCTTCTGGTTTCTCTTTCCAACCACCCTTTGGCCCTACATGGGTTACCATGGGATGTCTGGTGGAAAGACTTGCTTTGAACCTGGGATGGTGACCACTCACCCTCAGGTCGCCGAGGGCACAAGCCAGGTCTGCTGACTCTTCTTCCCCACTGTGGTGGTTTGGCTGCCAGTGCCTGAGGCTGGCACAGCTGGAACCTGGGATCAGGCTGCTGGGGAACAGCTCAGCGGGTCCCACTCTGTCTCATCACCAGATTTACAAGGAGAAGAAAATGAGTGGGAAGCTTGGCACCTCCTCCATTTCTGTCTGGAAAACTTGAACCACTTTCTCCTCTAATCATTGTGAGAACATTTGCCATTTAAGGCATCTGATATCTATTTCAAACTCAATTGTTTCAAGCTAAGACCTGGTACAAGTGAAACAGTGTTGGCAAAATGACATCTGATCCCTAAATCAGCTGTGGCACAATCAGCACCCCATTGCTCTTATCCCTCTCAAAGCTGCTCATGCTCATCTTGGCCATTTCTACCTCTGTCCAGGCCACTTTGGCTCAGGTGTAGTAGCCATTGCCTCACCTGGATCAGAATTATTGATGTGGCAATGCTGGCATTTAAAATGCCCCAGGAAGCTCCAAACCCACCAAGATATGAGCACCACTAGAGAACAGCTCAGCACAAACCAGAGTCCCCCCTCCCTGCACAGAGCCCTCACCCTGGCATGCGCTTTGGCACCTGTGCCAACGGGGAGAGATGCTCCCACATCCATGTGACGGACAGAGGGATGTCAAGAGAGCATGAGGAATGACCAGGCATTCTTTGAGCCTCCTCTTTCACTAGCTGAACACAAAAGCACAGGACAGCTGCTTGCCTCAGACCACCCAGGATGCCCTGACCTGGAAGCCCACCAAGTTGTTTCCAGGGACAGGATGCTGGGAAGCCAGCCAGTCACTCTTGCCAGCTTCCACAGGTTGGGTCTACCCACACCAAAGACCTCTGGTGGCAACTTTTCCACTCCTCTTGTGCTTCCAGCCCTCAGGATGGGCCTCCAGCAGCAGCAGCAGCAGTTGTAGCATCCTTCCCCCATCCAGCACACTTCTCCCTGCCCATCCTGTTCCCTGCTGTGCTTCCTCTCCACGGAGTCCCACCGCTCCCAGTGCTGAACGCAGAGATGCTGTCATTGTTTCTCCTTATGCTGCTGTCTATCATACACACTGTCCCAGTTACCGTGGCTGGGACCAGTTTATCACTGTGTGGGTGTAACCAAAACTGTGTATTCTACACCCTCTGTGTCATTTCTGATGATCGTTTGCAGCAGCTGCCCAGGGCACACCTGACACCTCAGGGTACAAACTGGGTGTTAAAGAACCCTGTGAGACAGGGGAATGTTTCTGTCTTCACACCAATGTCTCAGCTGTGATAACTCCCCTCCAGGAGGCATCAGCACCTTCACACCCAGCCTGAGGGGGCATGTCTGCTTATGGGCCATCAAGGGTTCCAAAATATCCCAAGACTCACAGAGTAGAGACTCCTTGTCCTGGGGGAGGTACTGGGCATTCCCACTTGAACCTGAGCATCTCTAATCTTTGGGTTTGGGGACTTCTGGTACCACTCATCAGATCCAGAGGAGGACCAGAACCTTGACAGGACTGTGGCTGCCACTCTCAACCAGACTGTGACCATCATCTTCACCAACAGGTTTTCCTTTCCTTTTACTTTGTACTTGGGGGGGCATCACGTAGTGCTCAGCACAGGGGCCAATGAACACTATTCTGTTCATGCCCCAGGGTGCTGGGTTACACCTCTGTGCTTCTGTGGGTGAAAACCAGTTTTCCTTTGTACCGTTGCATTTAATGTAATATTTTTGTTAAATTGTAACTCTGACTTACAATCTCTTTTGAGTTGGATTACTTTTTCCTGGCAGTTTGATTTTAAACCAGCATACACATGAAATAAAGTTGTTGAGATGATGTCAAACTGCCCCTTCTGGCCTCCCAGGAGAGGAGTCTGGTGAGGACCAACTGTCCTCCCTGGGAGAACACCACCAGGGATCTTCCTTCTTTCCTCTGACCTCATCTCTTGCAGTGGGTATTATGGATGCAGTGGAGATGCAAAGCATGACAGGCAGTGGGAAGCAAACACGGATTTCCCTGCTCACAGGCTCATCCTCTGATATTGAACCACCCGTGTCACCGCTCTCAGGGTGACAGCACAAAACACTCTGATGGAGCTGGAGACAAATGTGCTGCCTGAGCTCATGGTGCTGGGAGGGCTGTGTGGGAAACAAGGTGCTACAAGGAAAGGAAGAAGAGATCAAGATAAAGGGAGGAGCCCCAGGGAGAGTCTCCAAATTGATCGGCTCCTCAACGGGAGGACAATCAAGTGTCAGAGCCCCAGAGGCCTCCGTATCGAATCATCTCATTCCTGCTCTCCGTGGGAGAAACAAGCTCAGAGAGCAGCTGCTATTGCTTTGAAAGGTTCAGCTGTTGCTTGGAAAGTGCTCAAGATTTAAGGGCTTTTCGCTTAAAGGTCAATGAGTGTACAAACAACATTAAATTCCTCGTTTTGCTTCTGACAGTCAAATTAGCTGGAGTAAAAATTAATTAAAAAGCAGAACCCCTCGCCCCCTCTGCATTGCCACAGCCAAGGGCTTGTCCAGAGGTGAGGTGGCAGGATGCCACCAGGGCTGGCAGCAGTGGGGGATGCTGACAGAGGCCATTTCACATGGATTCTTAGGCTTAGATGTAGCCCGAGCTCTAAAAATTTAAAAATGTCTAAATATATAATGAAGACAATGATGATAATGAGGTGAGACCTCATAGCAGTCAGCAGCTTCATCCCGAGGGGCAGCAGAGGGACAGTTCCAATCTCTGCCCTGTGTGACCAGGGACAGGACCCAAGGAACATCTGGAGCTGTGCCAGGGAGGGTCAGGTGGGATCTCAGGACAAGGTTCTTCCCCCTGAGGATGGTGGGCACTGCCCGGGCTCCCCAGGGCAGTGGGCATGGCCCCAAGGCTGCCAGAGCTCCAAGAGGGTTTGGACAACAGGACAGGGACAGGGTGGGATCGTTGGGAAGTCTGTGCAGGGCCAGGAGCTGGACTGGATGATCCCTTCCAGCTCAGGATAGTCTATCGTTCCGTGATTCTATGATTTTCTCACCCAGCTGGTGCACAAACATTCACTGGGGACTTTCCTCCACACAAGAGGAAGATTTTAACTTGTAAACAGTTGCCTTTCTGCTATTTACTCAGACACTGAACTCTGTGAAATGGAGCACGAAAAGAACATTTCTCAGTGTCCTGCAATGGGCAGATCATCCCAAAACCTCTTCTCTAGACAGCCTCTGCTACAAGGAGCCCTGGGCTGTCAGTGCCCTGTCGGTGGGTGCAGAGGTTGTCACTGCCTCTCCCTGCCTCAACATCCTTGTCCGTGCCATGGAAATGATGCAGAGGGGAAAAGGCATATCCTGAGAGTGCTCCTGCAGTGCTGAGTCTAAACACAGCCTCAATATGACCATAATTTGCTGAGCAAGGACTCAGAATGGCCCAGGGACGTGATGGGGGCGATAACCACAGGAACATCATGCTTTAGGTTCATCATCTAAACCTCCAGTAACTGTAATATACTGGTAAAATAAAGGATATGCTGTGCAAAATTCTTCCCAGCCTTTTCCTGCAGCCTCTGAGCAGCTGCATCACTTGGGTTTGTACATGGATTAAATATACTCTTAATTAAAAAATGCAATTACCCTGAAAATACCAACTCCAAGCCATGCTCTTCTCCACTGTGAATCCTACACTTGCAGAGAAGGGCTCTGGGCTAAGATACTTTAGAAATATTTAGCTCCAGAACCTGTTTTTTCAGCCTCTTAAGATTCCATGAATTGTTAATAAGCATTTAAGTGCAATAATAAAGGTTGTATATATACCACCACAGAAAACAAAATGATTAGGCACTGCAAAACTGGTTGCCAGGAAATAGTTCAGGACCTGGTTATTTTGTGGGCAAATAAATGATTTTAGAGGGGAGCTGAAAAGAGCAATTTCAAAGCAAATAAGAGAAATATACAGCAGATCGTGTACAGTAACTGTGGCATCAAAATTACAGCCATAAATAAGAGAGAAGAAGGAATAGCTTGGCGAGGCAGATGGATGAAACCAGGAAGAAAGCTCTGCAAATGGTATTTTCTGGTGCATACGGGAAGCATTAAAGTTTCTGATGAGCTCTCCACCTCCACAGGCTGGCTTGGTGTCCCTGTGATCCCGTTAAAGTGTCGGAATGGGTTTTCAATAGATCTCCTATCAATTAGAAACTGTCGGGTCGGTCTTTTGTGCTGACTGAGGCGTTGTGGTGATAAATCTCTGGCAGGGTGGGTGGGAGAGTCACGCCAAGTTTCAAGCTTTTATTAATAAAAGTGCCTCTTTGCTCTTGCTCTGGGGAGTGACTTTTTGTTTGTGTGGGATCTTCGCTTCCCAAGGCAGCTGGTGTTGGGCAGCTCCAAGGTCTGGAGGTTAAAACATCCCAATAAAGTGGGTTCTAATCAGTGCAAAGCAAATACCACAAGTGCTTTGTGTCAACTGGTGTTTTTCAGTGCTCTGAAACCAGAAGGTATGGAAGAACACTGGGCCACAGACATCTTTGGCCTTGACAGGATGCGACTGTAGCCCTGGGAAAGCAGCAGAAAACACCTCCTGTGTCCTTGGGCCAGGCCTGGGAAAGCAGAAGGAGTTGAATAAAACAACCAAGAATAACAAAAGTGTGTTTTGAGATTTGCCAGCATGAGGAGAGGTGATGTCCACCTGTGAGAAGAAGGACTAAGACTGATGGACAAGAACACCCAGCCAATGATGGGTAGCAGAGACACTCATGGACAGTAGTAGAATAGTATAAAAGATAAGCTGTGTGTGAATAAAGGGGGGTTTTGCTTTTGCCTTTTACTTTTCCTGATGAAGTCTTGAGCCCATGTGCTTTTTTGACCACCACAACAAGAAGGTGGGGTGGCAGGTGGTTCAGCTGAGCGAGAAATGCCCTCTGCAAACAGAGACCCAGCAATTCCAGCCAGTGTGCAGGTGGCAGCCGTGCCCTCCCCTGGCCCTGCAGTGCCATGGGCAGATGCAGATGAGCATCATTTAAACCACTGGAGACACACTTTGGATATAGCACATCCCAGGGTACCACCCACTTCCCAGGGTCCTTGCTGAGGGATGTTGATGTACCTGAGCTCCCAATGCTCATGGAAGATCCCTATAGACCCCTCCTGGACAGCTTGGCCCTCCCACTCCCATGCACATGGACAGCAGGATTTCAGCAGTGTTGGATGTCCTGGCCAGCTCCCAGAGGGGAGGCAGGCATTGGTGTGCACTGGTGTGCACTGGTGGCCACACTGGTGAAACCCAGCCCTGCAGCTGAGCCTGCCTTGGCAGGGCAGAGCTTTGTTCAGCCTCCTTTCCATGGCTACTCTGGGTGTTTGGTCCCAGAAAAATGCAGTGCCAGGAAGAGAGACCCGGGGCACCTCAGACTCCAGAATATTCCATCTGGAGTGCCAGGGATTGCACTGGGATCCAGCAATGTGCTGGTGAAGGTGCAGCTGCTCCCAGCAGCCACTCCAGCTGTTTCAACAGATCTACATGTGATGGGATATTGGGAAGGAATCCTTCCCTGGGAGGGAGGGCAGGCCCTGGCACAGGGTGCCCAGAGAAGCTGTGGCTGCCCCATCCCTGCAAGTGTCCAAGGCCAGGTTGGACGGGGCTTGGAGCAACCTGGGCTGGTGGAAGGTGTCCTTGCCCAGGGCAGGGGGTGGAACAAGATGAGCTTTCAGGTCCTTCCAACCCGAACCATTCCATGAGTCTCTGATTCCACACTATAGACATTGATGATTATAAAAACATTGCATCCTCTGGCTGCGTTTCACAGCTGTGTGTGTGGGTGGGTGTTATATGGCTAATGAGAACAGGAAGGAGTTAAAATAACCTCTGAGCTTCATCTTTCTCCACAAACTCTCACAAAATAAGCCTCAGGCAGCTCCTGGAATATAAAGATTTATTTTTATTGGCTATTTCTTATGTTTGGAATTTCATGGAAATAACTGATGTCTCAGTGTTTTTCTCTTTATGGACAGTCGAAAACAGTAAATATGGATACGAATCAAAAAGCTGAAAAGGGAAAATGATTCTAAAAGAAGCTTCTAGGGAACCTCCAATTTTGCAGTTGTCCACACAGATTTTATTACTAGCGCTAAAAAACAAAATAAAAAATCCCCAAACCCCCAAAGCCTTTCCTCTCCCCTCCTTGCCATCCTGCTGAACCACAGAGCAGACTGTGCCAAAGCATTGTGATTTCCTCTTTCAGGAGGCTCCTGGCAGCCAAACTCTGCTCTCTTTTGTACAACCTTCACTTTCCAACACGCAGGTACCCAAAACTCAGATTTTCAGAGAACAGCTTCAGGACCCCCCCACCGAGTCTCTGCCATCCACGAGCAAATCAGAGCATGGAAATACTGCCCTCATTTCCCTGACCAGGTAGTTTCTAAACAGAAAGTTTAGACATTCAGTTTCGCATCAGCTTGCTCAGCCTCCTTTCCTACAGGAGTCTTTGGAAATGCTTCAGCTTCCCAGATGCTGGCAGGGGACACGAGCCAGGTGACACTGATGGGAACTGGATGGTTAAATCCACCTCCCACCTGGGACATTCCCAGCTGGGAACAGTCATCTCTCTTTAGAGAAAACAATCACTTTGGTAACTTAGGCAGAACAAACACCTCTCCCCCTTTGAATACCAGCTTTTCCCACTATCCCAGGTATTTCTTTCACCCCCCTGGCTGTGCTGCCTTCGGGACAGGTACCCAGGGTCCCACCTGGGCAGCACCAGGCAGGCAAAAGCAACAGGGCTTTTCTAACTGCATGCATTGGGAGGAAACTGCTTAGAATTTCAAAAAGCTGAAATGTTTGAGGGCAGGCACCCAGTGCAGGAGGGATGGTTTTAAGAACAATTTCATCGAAATATAGGCATTGCCAAAGAAACATAGTGGGGACATTTTGCAAGGTTTTCAAAACTATCAGTTCTTGCGTGTTATGAGGAGACTTCAGTCCTCTGAAGCTTTGCTGGCATTGAGAGAAACAAGAGCCTAAACAAGGCTAGAAACAATTAATCCAAGGGTTTTATTAGGGGGCAAGAAGGAATACCATAATTAAATTATTTTAATTATTTAATTAAAACACTGTTATTACTATAAAAACATTGAATTTCATCTTGGGAGGTGCAGCACAGCCCGTCGGGAAAACATTTATTGAAGGTGGTCTTGGAGGTCTTTTCCAACTTGAAGGATTCTGTTTTCACCAGGAGGGTGGGCAGGTTTCCGAACAGGTCAGCACAGAAGAACTCTCCATCGTGGAGGGTTACAAGGTTTAGCTGAATAAAGTCAGAACCCATCTAACACTGGACAGGTCTTCTCAGGAGGTGTCGCAGGAGCTCACACTTCAAATCCGGCTGTGACATTTTCTTCTGTGCGTTCTGGGTGGTGCAGAAGTTCCCTCACTCCCGCGAGGGGGCTGAGCTGCCCTGTTGGGGTGGCACCCAGAGAGCAGCCCCTGCACAGGAGTCACTCCAGCTTCATTCCCCCTGCTCCTCACCCACGTCTCCCTTCTCTTTTGTTGGCTCGTGTGGAAGTTTGACCCTGGGCAAAACCAAAACAAAGCGACACCGCACAGAACTTCCCAGCACCACCACAGGCCTCCCCCCCAAAGCCACCCCAAAGGGAGAAAAACAGTGAAAAAGTCGAGGGGAAGGAGAGAAAAGTTCAAAGCTTCAGACCGTGAGGGGAACAGATATATATATATATCTATATATAGATATATATATATATACATATACATATATATGTATATACATATATATGTATATACATATATACATGCATATACATATATGAACTTGCCACCGGCTGCCGCAAGAGAGGTGCCCCAAAGAGGAGATACAAGGACGCTCTGAAACAACACCTCAGCCTTGGCCGTATTGACTATCATCAATGGTCCACTTTGGCCTCCAATCGGGAGGCATGGAGACACACCATCCATAACGCTGCTGATTCCTTTGAGAATGCACGCAGAATCAGTCTGGAGGAGAAAAGACAATGCAGAAAGAACCGTGCCTCACCAACACTGCCTATGGAGACTTTCTGCTGTGCCTTTTGCAACCGGACTTGCCCATCTCACATTGGCCTCTTTAGCCATCAGCGCGCTTGCAGCAAGCGTGGGGAGAGCCCTTCCCAAATCTTTGTTCGCGAAGCCTGGCCATGATGATGATGATGATGATATATACATATTTATTTACAGAGGAGGAAAAGGGAACTTAGTACTGTATGCACACAACACGAATACCAGGCAAATAGAGGTAACTCAAATGGTACTATACAGGCACTCTTTATACACCCAAGGAAAACAGATCAGGCACTGCATTACCCAAACACAGAAGTGACCAGCCCCGAGCTGTGATCCTTCTCCCCACCACCTGCCCGAGGAGAGGCTGACCCAGCCACAGGAGAAGAGACTGCACCGAAGAGCCTGACCCAAGGAAGAGCATCCAAAGACAGTGTGTCAGCTCTTCCTCCCTCACCCTGACATCCCCTGTGATGTGAGATAGTCGGGAATACCTCTGGTTTGTCAATGTGTGTCGCCTGACTCGTTTCCCAGGAAGGTCTAAAAAACAACAAACCCAACCAAAGCCTAAAATTTAAAACTACCACAGCTCGCCAGCTGGGAACTGCGCAGCACCACCACCCGTGATCTTCAGCCTGTCACCAGCAAACAAGGGCTCTGAAATCCTCGGGAAGCCTCTTTTGAAAGCCACAATTATGCACTGACCTCCACATTTACTGCCAGTGCCCTAATTCTTTGCGGGCTCCACGAGATGGTCAGAAAATCGATGACCATTTGCATCGAGAAACTCTTTCTCACAGCAAAGCACGTGGTGGGTGTTGCCTGAGCTGGATTTGTGAACTGACCCTCACTTTATTTGCTGTACAGACCTTCCAGTGCTGCGCCACCCTGGCGTGTTTAACAGGCATCTCCAGTGATGTGGTGATTTCTGGCACATGTTTTAGGGTCGAGTCAGCCTCTGTTAATGGCCATTTTCAGGCGTTTTTCATTCTACAGGGAATGTACCTGGAAAGTGCAGCTGCCTCGTGCCTCTAATTTCTCTTCAAGCTGGCACTGCTCCACTAATTCAGCCACATATGGGGAAAGAGTTTTTCCTGTTTTTTTTAAGTCTGCGTATTAATCAGAAACCCTGCAACCACTCAGGCATTGGTTGTTCTGCAACATATTCAGATTCCATGCAAACATTTAGTCGTGTTGGTTTAATAGTGCTATTAAACTGCACAATGGGTTATACTCTCTACTCTCCATTATAATAAGGAAAAAGGCCCTATTTTTTCCCTGTCAACTCCACCACTGGAACATGTTGTTCCAGTTTCTCTGTGCTAGTGGCCAGATTATCATCATGTTATTAAACAGACCATATTTCTCCCAAGATTACTCAATATTCTAAAAGAGAAAAGAAAAAAAAAAAGGTGCTTCATGGGACTGTGCTATAGTGAATCCCACATTATTTAAGGTTGGAAAAGATGTTTAAAATCATCCAGTCCAACAATTAAGCACTGTCAGGTCTGTCTCTGTCCATTCCTGCCCCTTCCAGTGCCTTTGGAACTCGTTGGCTATTTATAGAAGGATGGAAAGAGGGTGAGTGTGGAGTGGGAGGAGACAGCAGGTCCAATGACCAGAATTCCTTAGGAAAACAGCCCATTTCCAAGGTCTGCTCTCCAAGTGGAAGCTCCCCCAGCCCCAGCAGCTTCCCCAGAGTTTCCTGCTTGTTTGATCCCTGTTAGAAGAATCATGACTTGCTGGCAAAGGTCTTTCCTCCTCCTCATCACCTAACAGCCACCACACATGTCTCATTTTACACACCCAGATAAAGCCACCAGCTCTGCAGCATTACATTTCCTGGTTATACTTCGAAGAAGGTCTTCCACTCCCTAAATGCCACCATCCATCCTGCTCCTGCCTGGGTCACCATGTTATCTCCTGGAAAGAAGTCCAAACAAAGCAAAAAATTCCTGGTATGACACCCCACCATTTTCCTGGGATTCTTCCACTGTTCTTATTTTGCCTGGAAGGAGAGGCACTGACAGCACACACAACTGGGAATAAAGATGTATTTTTATGAAGAAAAATGCCTTTGAGATTTTTAAGCCTCCTGCATGTTCCACAGGTTTCCAGTGACCCCCCTGCATATTGATTTTAAGACTGGAAGGTCTCTGGTGTTTTTTGAAAGCAAATCATTGCTCATACTCCATTCTTTTACCCACTTCCAGTTTTGCACTCCCAAGCTCTTTATAGCTTATAAAGACGTTGCAAAAATATCCTTGGGGGTTAAAGTCCATGGTCTCAAACCATCAGTTTGCTCTGACATCATTAATATTCCTCTCACCTGAATTTGTGATCAGGTTCATGAATTTGTTATCACACATCTGCTGGATTAGGGAGAGCTACGGACTCTTTTAGAATTCACCACTTCACTTCCCTGTGTCTGCTGGATTAATGAAATGGACAGCATTTGATCAGATGAATTATCAGATCCAACAATCTGGGAGGAAAGAGGGAGGGAAAAAAGGAAAGATTAGTCAGTGAGTGCTATTGGGGAAGGCAAATATTGAACCAGACAATTTTCTATTTATGACAAATATAGGGTAACAAGTTAATAAGCCAAACATGGGTAATCGCCGTGGTCGGCTGAGATGAATTCTATAAGAACATAAAATCTTATATGCATTGCATATATTTGCTAATGTTATAATGAGCTGTACTGGAAAGCAGTGAAAATGTCCTGTGGAATTTAAATATTAGTAGTCGGTGGCACTTTTGTCTTCCCTCTGTAGCTGCCAGAACTAGTCTTTTCATTGCCTTGTACAGTACTTGGACCTTCCATTCCCTAAAGGTTCAGCTCACACCTCCAAGAGGCACAGCCCAAAACACCTGATGGGTTTCTGGAATACCCTGTGGACTTTCTCAGGATAACAACACCTGGGCATCCCTCCTGCCATGTGGGGTGGGAATCTGAGAGCTCAGTCCCCCCGCTGGGAAACAGGGCTGAGCATTTCTGCAAAACACACTCAAGTCTTTTGCAGGGAGGAGGTAAAAAGGCACGATTTTACTGCACAGTACTGGAGAATACAGGTTGCTTTCATGACAAACCTTGCTCTGAATTTCAGGCAGAGAGGTTTGGCAGCATTTGAACTCTCCTCTGTTTCTAAGCACTCCAGGCACCGATGAGACTTAATTTTCATCTAAACAATAGCAGTAAAAAAATTAAAACATCTAAACCTAATAAAAAATGCTAATAATGGGGTTTTACTTCTGCTGGGACTGACCTTTCACTGGCATCAGTTAATGTCTCATTGATATTGAAATAACAGGTAAGTCTTGTGCCTTTGAAGCAACGTGTTGATGGAGCTGCTGTGTGGGTGTGATGCCAGGCAGAGCAGAGCACGGAGCACAGACACTTGCTAACACTTAATTATAAGATCTGCCATTGGCAAAAGGCTGCCTCAAACATTCCTGACACATCAGGAAACACATTCTGGTTCCATGCTGAGACTTTTGCCGGTGGTCATTTGCATCAGAAATGCATCAGAAAGGCTGTGATGGATTTTGCCCCTTTCTCCACTCCTCTCTCCCGTGTGCCCCTCTCTTGCCTGGCTAATGGCAGCACTGACAACTCCAGCCACTTGGAAATCACCGTTCAGGTCTAAAAAGCATGAGGAAAGTGGCTTGAAAATCATGGTACTTCTAAAAATAGGACAAACAGGGGGTTGTTGAATTTGCAGTCGGAGGCCCAGCAGGATTAAGGTGACTAATGTGCTCTCATTTGCATGAAGATGCACAAGCCTCTGTTTTTAATCACAACAACCATGTTAGCTGGCAGTTTGCTTTTCTGAGCAACTCCTGCGTCCTGACAGGGGCTGTGCAGGGCCAGGAAACTTCTGATCACAGAATCAGCACTTGGGTAAGACATGGCCCAGCTCCGCTCTTGCTTGTGAGCAATGTGGGCTCTGCTTCTGCATCATCAGCAGCTCTGACCATCATCAGATCTGACCAGCAGCAGCTCTGAGCATAAGCAGCTTTGACCATCAGCAGCTCTGGCCATCAGCAGCTCTGGCCATCAGCAGCTCTGAGCATCAGCAGCTCTGACCATCAGCAGCTCTGGCCAACAGCAGCTCTGACCATCAGCAGCTCTGAGCATCATCAGCTCTGGCCATCAGCAGCTCTGGCCATCATCAGCTCTGACCATCAGCAGCTCTGACCATCAGCAGCTCTGACCATCAGCAGCTCTGGCCACCAGCAGCTCTGACCATCAGCAGCTCTGAGCATCAGCAGCTCTGACCATCAGCAGCTCTGACCATCAGCAGCTCTGGCCAACAGCAGCTCTGACCATCAGCAGCTCTGAGCATCATCAGCTCTGGCCATCAGCAGCTCTGGCCATCATCAGCTCTGACCATCAGCAGCTCTGACCATCAGCAGCTCTGGCCAACAGCAGCTCTAAGCATCAGCAGCTCTGACCATCAGCAGCTCTGACCATCAGCAGCTCTGGCCATCAGCAGCTCTGACCATCAGCACCTCTGACCACCAGCAGCTCTAAGCAGTGCTACAGTCACTGGAAAGCCCACAGTGAAGCCCCAGAGGTGACTCCTATGACCAAAATGGATTTCCAGAGAGGCTCTGCCCCCTGATCAATACCTGGCCAGTCCTGCTCTGTGGTGGGACACCGAGGGCCCGGTGAGATGTTGTCACATGTGGGTGTGAAGCAGACACAGACATTCTCCTGCCTCTGGTCCTCTAGGAAAGGTGACTGGGCAACAGAGCTGGGGAAGGGACTGGAGAGTCAGTCACATGAGGAGTGGCTGAGGGAGCTGGGGGGGGCTCAGCCTGGAGAAAAGGAGGCTCAGGGGGGACCTTCTCTCTCCCTGACAGGAGGGGGTTGGGCTCTGCTCCCAGGGAACAAGGGACAAGCGGAGAGGAAACAGTCTAAAGTTGAGCCAAGGGGGATTTAGATTGGATATTAGGAAGTTCTTTGCTGACAGGGTGGTTAGACATTGGAAGGGGCTGCCCAGGGAGGTTTGGAGTCCCCATCGCTGGAGGTGTCCAAGGAATGACTGGATGTGGCACTCAGTGCTCTGGGCTGGTGACAAGGTGGGCATCGGGTACAGGGTGGGCTTGGTGGACTTGGAGGTGCATCTTTGGGGGTCTCACCCATATAAAGCTCTCTGTGTGCAGCTCGTGGGGCCAGGAAAGTGGGGCAGCCTTGTAGGACTTGTGCTGGTGTTGGTGGAAGGCACCCCAGGAGAGCTGGGCAGGAGGAACAGAGCTGGTGTGTTCAGAAGGGCTAAAGCTTGGACTAGATGAGCACATCACTGCCAGAGCTGTGCAAATCCCACCTCTCAGCAGGGAGGAGTCTTCATGATTCTTTGAGAAGCTGGACCCAAGAGCTCATGGAGCCCCATGGCCGGGCAGTGCCAGGCTCTGTCAGGACCTCAGGGGGGCAGCGCCCTGGTGCAGGAGCCCGGACAGGAACCCAATCTCTGACAGAGTCAGGAGAATCACCTGAAGTTATTCTTTTACCAAGCGCACAGAGCTGTAGCAGGGAGGCAAATGCTGCACAAATTGTCCACAAATAACCCCTGTGCTGCAAACCCCCAAGCAGTGGCTGAGAACAAATCTTTGATGCACTCAGGGGCAAGACAGCGAACGCAGAGGTCACAGATGAAGGCCAGCAGTGCTGCTGTGACTTTGCTATCAGCTCTGAGTGCACTGGGGCCAGCACAAACACGGGCAAGCTCTCTAAAAGAGCTCAGACAGCTGTCAGAGATGAAGGGACACAGCAGACTGACAGACTTGCTACAATAATTTTGTGAGCTCAATCAACTTCTGAGTGAACAGGACACCTGGAAGACTATTTGTTAAGGCTTTTCCAGGTCAAGCACTGAAGTGTGAAAGGCAGTGCTGGTACAACCTCAGCACTTTGCAGTTCCCGAGCAAGTCTTGCTTCCTGTGGCTGTTTCACATGCCTCGTAGCCAGGGGTTCTTCAGCAATGCCTATGACATCAGAAATAGCTGAGGTAATGCTTTTGGAGTGCCCTGAAGCCTCTCTGTGCACCCATCCCACCTCAGACAGGCAAACCCTCCCTGTGACTGTTCCCAGTCCGTCTCCTGCACCTCTTTGGAAGGTGGGATGGATCCTCTGACAACCCAAAGACTTCATTATGTCCCCGTCAGAAACTTGGAGACAGCACGGATCCAAACAGTGTGTAGGTAATAAGACCTGAGATGGCAAACAAGCAAGAAAAATCAAACAAAAACAAGCGATTGAAAACAAATATTGTCTGTGCTGCTTCAAAAGAGCACTGTCTGGGGTATAATTCTGTCATAATGCATCTAGAGAAGGAAGGTGAAATGTGGTCACAAAGAGGCATTTAAGCCTGGCACCAAATCTCATCTCTGAGCCCTGTTTTCCACCTTCAGTGGAAAGTATGGGCCTCATATGGTTTCTTGTTTGAGTTTTCATTTCTCTTAAGCTTTTAAGGGCTGTAAAACAGACACTTTGTCTTGTGCCATTATCTTGGATCTTCTCAGGGTTCATTAATGGAGCAGGGCTGGGTTCATTACCTGGATATCTGCCATGGGAGCTCTGAAGAAGAACAGAACCAACAGCAATACCAGGTTTGTAAGCCCTCTTTGGTTTAAAAAGCCAGGAAAAAAGCCCTCTTCCCATCTGCATCTGGGACACCTCTGGAGATGAACAAGAGCACACTTGTCTGATGTCTCTCTTACCTAATCTGCCTCCCTGACATGCTGTGGCTCTGGGAGAAACTCTGGTTAAAATTAAGCTTTGGAGATCTCTGTCCCCAAACTGAGCTGAAAAGGGATCATGTAGATCAGGTTTGTGAAGGACTTATTTTTAAGTCTCTCCATATTCAATATTGAGCCCCTGCTCCAATATTTGATTGATCTCACGGGAAAATAGTGCTGGTGTTTGAAAACTTGTGCTGGTGGTTTAGATGTTGCTGAAGAGCAAGAAGTTATATATAAGTGATGCGTGAGATCAGATGCAGGTTCTGCCTGGTGTGCTGCAGTGGCACCTGGAGGGGTCTGGCACAGCTTTGCTGCTCACTGTTAATCCCCCACTGCTGCAATCCCTGAGCACGTGTGGCTGAAGGAGCCCCCGGCAGCAGCAGGGAGGCAGATTCTTCCTGCCCAATAAACCAATAGCCACCAGCAGGTCAGAGTCTCAAAGCTCTCGCTGGGCCAGCTCTGTGTGAGTAGAGGATGGGCTCCAAGTCTGGAGCTACTCCCACCACAGGGACAGCTGCTCAGAAATCCATTTACAGCCATCCCCACACTGCATTTGTGCTCTGCAAGCACAGACAACACCTCACCCAAGCCTGGCTCATCTGCTCATCCCTCTTTGCCTCTCACCCACCTTGAGCTGGCTTCTGTCCCTCTGCTGTGGGACATCCGTGCCAGCCTGGCCCTGGCAGGGCACATCTGAGACGGGTGGCAGAGGCTGCTGGAGAATCCCAGGTGGTGGTGGGACATTCACCCCTTCTCGCTCAGCCTGGGGGAGCCCAAAAGGCTCTCAGGCTGGCACTGCCACCTGCAGCCACACCGTGTTTTGGTTTCCCCCAAAACCCCGGCCAAGTCCTTCCCACACCAGCAAACAAACCCCAGCCAAATCCTTCCCACCAGCGTGTCTTGTGGGCTGCTTGCTGCAACCAGCTCCCAACCCTTCCTGAGGCAGCCTGGTGGGATCACACAGCCTGGTGGGATCACACTGCCTGGTGGGATCACTGCCTGGTGGGATCACTGCCTGGTGGGATCACTGCCTGGTGGGATCACTGCCTGGTGGGATCACTGCCTGGTGGGATCACTGCCTGGTGGGATCACTGCCTGGTGGGATCACTGCCTGGTGGGATCACTGCCTGGTGGGATCACTGCCTGGTGGGATCACTGCCTGGTGGGATCACTGCCTGGTGGGATCACTGCCTGGTGGGATCACTGCCTGGTGGGATCACTGCCTGGTGGGATCACTGCCTGGTGGGATCACTGCCTGGTGGGATCACTGCCTGGTGGGATCACTGCCTGGTGGGATCACTGCCTGGTGGGATCACTGCCTGGTGGGATCACTGCCTGGTGGGATCACTGCCTGGTGGGATCACTGCCTGGTGGGATCACTGCCTGGTGGGATCACTGCCTGGTGGGATCACTGCCTGGTGGGATCACTGCCTGGTGGGATCACTGCCTGGTGGGATCACTGCCTGGTGGGATCACTGCCTGGTGGGATCACTGCCTGGTGGGATCACTGCCTGGTGGGATCACTGCCTGGTGGGATCACTGCCTGGTGGGATCACTGCCTGGTGGGATCACTGCCTGGTGGGATCACTGCCTGGTGGGATCACTGCCTGGTGGGATCACTGCCTGGTGGGATCACTGCCTGGTGGGATCACTGCCTGGTGGGATCACTGCCTGGTGGGATCACTGCCTGGTGGGATCACTGCCTGGTGGGATCACTGCCTGGTGGGATCACTGCCTGGTGGGATCACTGCCTGGTGGGATCACTGCCTGGTGGGATCACTGCCTGGTGGGATCACTGCCTGGTGGGATCACTGCCTGGTGGGATCACTGCCTGGTGGGATCACTGCCTGGTGGGATCACTGCCTGGTGGGATCACTGCCTGGTGGGATCACTGCCTGGTGGGATCACTGCCTGGTGGGATCACTGCCTGGTGGGATCACGCAGCCTGGCAGCAATTCCTGAGCTGGTTTTTATTGATCAGCTCTTCTCAGGGCTCAGGGCGGGTGGGGCATTACCAGCTGTCTGGGAGCACTGGCAGCATGTGGGGTGCAGCAGAGGGACCAGACACCCTGAGCTGGGTCAGGACTGTCCCTCTGCATCATCCAGAGCCGATCCAGAATTGCAGATCCTACAGAAGTATGAGATAGTGCTGAATGTCTCATCTAATAAAACACCTGCCGTGTGCCTTCCTACAACTTTCACTTCAAGTTATCTGTAACACAAGGTTATGTTCCCTGAGATCCTGGGAGCGCAGTGCCCATCCTTCATTGTTACCCTGCACAGATTGTCACGATGGTTTGGTAAGTGAATTATGGAGGGGACATTACACTGGGAAGAGCTGACTTTGTCCTTAACCTCAGCACATTCTTCAATTAGTGCCCTGCATGATAAATTAATTCTATTAATCCACAGAGGCCTCAGAGGAGATGAACTGGGATTTCTGCATTTCTCACTAAATCCCCTTCTTCCTTTCCCTCCCTCATGAACATTTGTTTGTAATCCATAGTTAAAGGTTTGGCCCTATTTGAAAGCAAAAATAAGCAGAGCTGTACTTACAGCCTCCTGAACCCTGCTGTGAGGGAGCAAGGATTCTGAGAGATGAGATCTATTTTGCTGGCCCAAACAGGCTCTGCAGCTTTTCCTCACATCATTGGTAACTCCAGAAGGCAAATGGAGCCTTTGCAGGAGGAAGAATCGCTCCCAGACCAGCCCAGATTTGCTCACTCTGCCCATAGCTTTAAGCAACACAACCTGCTGCACGAGTGCAAATGAGCAGGGTGTTTCTGTAATGATTTTGGGGTGGCAAAGGCAAAGATCCGTGTTCTGGGGATCTCACAGAGAGTTTCTGCCAGGAGATGTGTTTTGTAAGCTCCGGTCAATGCAGAAGGACCATTAAGATGTGTCTGTGTGGCTCCTCAGCAGCCCAGATTATCAGGGTGGGGTGGAGTCCTGGATGGTCCTGGAGAGTCTGAGGGGTCCAAGCTGGAGGGGGAAAAGACTTCAAGTGGTGGGAAAGGGACTAGAGGAACTTGTTATGATGCCAACAACAAGCAGCCCCATGATGCCTCCCAACACCTATCACCTCCTCACTCTCTAATGCTTCTGAAGACCACCTTGGGGTCTTCCCAGATGGTGCCTGCAGGTACAGGTCGTTCTGGGGGCAATGCTTCCCTCTGGCTTGCTGCTGGCACATGGACAGAGTCAGGAGTGCAGTCACATAAGGAACAGGAATGAAACAGCTTCGAGAACAGAATTAACAGCTTGGGGTGCTCTGAGCAAGTCGGATCCTTGCAAAACTCCAGAGGGAACCTAAACCTCACCTGGAGCCCTTTGCCCATGGCTTTGTACGGCCAGCAAGTCCCTGCTCTGTGTTTTGGCTGCTCAGTTACCCTTCAGGCTGTTGTCCCTCTCCTGGCACAGTCCTTGGACACAGGGCAGGTGTCCAGCTGAGCCCTCCTGGGCTGTATTTCCCAGCGCATTTTCCCAACTCTGGTTTAAGGACCTTCTCAAAAACTCAAACATTTCCTGCCTGGCACCACCAGTCACATTCTGAGCACTTGTCCATTGAGTAACCTCGTGTTTTGGGTTATTTTGTCACATTTTATGGGTTAGACATGGCAGCCAGGAGTCCTGGCAGTATCCAGGGCATGCCAGTGATAACGAGGGACACCATTTCTTATGGCACAATAACCATAATTAAGGATGGGAAATTTCGAAAGCTATCAGGGAAGTCAAAGAGAGTCAATAAGAAGTGGGTGCCTTGTATCCTTAAGGTGCTTTTGAAAATCCTACCCTAAAACATTGATATTTCATGCGGACACATCTAAGCCTGCGTGGGAGAAGTCTCAAATCCTTCTTGAAAAGTGGTATGCATATTGTAATTGGAACAGATTAATGTGAATATCTGTGGCAGCTTAACCTTTTATTCTCCTTATTTCGAAAAACACTGGGTATTTTAGTCATAAGCAACTGTATCTTGCAGTTAATAAGGGCCCAGATCCAGACATGTCACGGCTGTCCTGACCGGAGCAGAACAATCCTGATCCACCCCAGCCAGGGATCAGAGGCTAAGCAGGAGAAGCAACCAGAGCAACAGTATCAGGTTGCAAATATATGCAGAGAAGTGTGTGTTATCCAGGGCTCAGCATACATAATGTCTCTGCAGGCACCCACCATCCCCCTGGAAATAGGGCACACACTCCTAATAGCCGGGGTAATTAACTGCTGGAGCTGCTTAACCTGGGAAGGCAGGAGATTCTCCACAGTGTGAAATCCCCAGGCAGGGATGAGAAAGAAGATGCTCTGGAGCAAACAAACAGGCTTCTACGTGCAGTGATCGTGAGGGGAACCCAGTTCTGACTGAGAGTTTAGACATGATGATGATGAAGGCAGTGTCAGCACAGTGGCTCTTATCTCTCCCATGCTGGATGTAAATCTTGCTGTCACCCAAGAGGCAACGCACTTCAGCTTCCCAGGGCACAAGGGGATGTCTCCTCTGCTCTGCAACCACTTGTGCTCACTGATCACTCACACAGATCGTTTCATGTCCGATCAAATTCCAAGTCCCAACAGAAGCTGCATCTCACCTGGCGTCCCACCAGAACTGGGACATCCAGCCTGTTTCATCTGCTCCCTGTTTAAGCTCATTGAGTGGCTTGGGGGGGGTCCACATCTGACCCTCTCTGTCCACCTCACCAGAGTCCCCAGGCTGTATCAAAGCCTCAAATCAATGTATGGGATGGGGGTTTCCCCTCTGACACCACAGATTTGTGACAAACAACTTGCCACACGGCACATCCATAACGGGGAGGTGGGAAGAGACAAAGAAGAAGGAGGAATTTGGGCTGATTAATGAACGCCGGGTGAAAATGAATTGACATTTGAACACTGGCAGCCTTACAGCTGCTGACAGCGATAACCTGTGCATTTCAGAGGGCAGCACTTCATCAAATGCTCCTCAGGTATTCCGGGAGGGATTTATGCAGCAGGCAGTAATACAGCACCAAATGGAAGGTAAACAGGGTGGGAAGTAAATCACCAACTTTCCCTGAGGAAATGAAAACTCTTCGTGTTATGGCACGTGCAAATGGGAGGGCAGGGGGGTGGGAGGTGGGGGCTCAGCTGGAGCAGAGCAGGGTCACCTGTGGAGGGATCACCTACAGAGTGGTCACCTATGGAGGGGTCACCTATGGGGTGGTCACCTATGGAGTGGTCACCTATGGAGGGGTCACCTGTGGAGGGATCACCTACAGAGTGGTCACCCATGGAGGGGTCACCTATGGAGGGATCACCTATGGAGTGGTCACCTGTGGAGGGATCATCTATGGAGTGGTCACCTATGGAATGGTCACCTGTGGAGGGATCACCTATGGAGTGGTCACCTATGGAAGGACCACCTAGGGAGTGGTCACCTATGGGGTGGTCACCTGTGGAGCGGTCACCTATGGAGTGGTCACCTATGGAGGGATCACCTGTGGAGGGATCACCTATGGGGTGGTCACCTGTGGAGGATCACATATGGGGTGGTCACCTATGGAGTGGGAGGGAGGGATGGCAGCAGGAATCCCTGCAGAGACCTATGGTGCTGCTGCATATCCCCAGGCACAGCTCCCTGAGGGGTTTCAGCCCCTCTTAGGGATGGTGGGAGTGTGACCAAGAGTGAAAAGTGATGTCCTCTGTGGGGGTGGCTGGGCTGGGTCACACGGGAGGGCCACTGAGCCACTGTCCTGTCCCTGCTGCTGGCCCCTGCCCAGGGCAGCCCTCCTGAACATAGTGATGCAATGCCAAAGCTCATCCTGCAGCAGGACCAGTCCTCCTGGGGACTTACTGACTCCTGTGCTCCAGGGAAAGCAAACTGTGCCCATCACCAACTGGAAAACAGCTCCACCTTGGAGCTGAACCTGCTGAATCCTGGTTGGGATCAGCTTTCTCCTTCTCTTTGCTTGTGCTGCCCTGCACAGCCAAGCTCCCTGAAACCCTACTGTGCCCAAAGACCCTCTGGATGGAACCTGCCAGCAGCAACTCCCCTTCCTCCTCCATGCCAAACCTTCCTGCTCCCCATATCCCACCAAACCCCCCACACCTCCTCTGAGCCAACTTCTTGGCTCTGGACCCCTTCCAGGGTCCCAGCTCTCCACTCCCCCTCCTCCAGGTGGGCTCTTTCAGGCACCCCAAACACTCCAAGTTGGGTGACAGCCTCTTGACCAGGCTCCTGCTGCCACCAGCCCCGGGTTAAAGCCACCAGGACTCTGGGGACAGACAGGTCTGTGCTGACTCCTATGGGACGCAGCACAGCCTTGGAGGGGGCAGCAGCAGGAGAAAAAGCCTCAATAGCACCTGCTGGGAAGAAACACGTTAAAAAGCAAGTCCTGGACTATGAAGGGCCCAGAGAGTGAGTCTTTTGATGTTCCCCCCATGCAAACACCACGACAGGCAGCAGACAGGCGAGGGTGACCTGAGCTCAGTCACAGTGATCTGGGTGTAAAATGAGACAGGTCCTTCCTCTCCTTTTACACCAGACTGAGCTCTGGGGACAGGACCATGATTTTTCCCCAGTACGAGGAAGAACAGAGCTGGGCCAGGAGTTTAATTTCTGCCTCTCCGACTCTTTGTGGTTTTGTCATTCTTTGAAATATTTGGGGGCTGTGAGAACAGTTCCCATTATGTGTGCATCACTAGCTTTTTCTCTTTGTATTTATGATTTAATAATTTCTCAATCTGTCACAATCAGCATTGAAAGAGCGTAGCTGGATATAATGGGATCATTTGAAAGGGAATGCTGAAGCACAGGAACAGCCTGCGCTCTTTTCAGCAGATGCAAAGTGAATAATATTTAGGGAGGTGTTTATAAATCAGTACACCCTTTAATTAAGCAAAACATTTTGCTAAGAAAGAATCAATTAGCAATTCATGGCACAGGGCCTGGCCTATTATCAAAGAGCTTGTACAGATAAAGCACAATTGCTTGTGTGTCTTTAGAGCTAATTATCAGTAACTTGTTTTAGTTGTATTTCAAAGCTCCTTGTGAAGAGACAAAGATAAAGATCTACATGAGGAGAGGGGGGCTGATGGTTTGCTTTTCCCTCCAATCTCTTGCATGTTTGTACTGATTGTCATGAGTGGAAAGGAGACTGTGGATGGTGTGAAGTCCCGTGATGGAGAGGAAGGAGCTGGAGGGTCACAACGAGGGGAAAAGAAGGGGTCAGGTCCATCTCAACTTCACACATTCATTTCAGTGTCTCACTTTCTCATCCATAAAGAGAGGACAGCAGCAGTGCTGGAGGTCTGTGAGCTGTTTGATACTGAGGGTGAGGCAGGGAGGGACCATGGCATGGCCCTTACTGAGGATCAGTAGGTGGGAGACAGCGAGTAGTGATGGAGGGTCTGGGGGTTCCCAACGTGGCTCCCCAGAGAGCAGAGCCTCAGGAATGGGGAGGACTCACTCTGGGCTGTGGGAAAGGGGAAAACTGTCTGCTCCATCAGAAATCCAAGAGAAATTGTAGCAGGGGCCTCAGCTCCTACAACTGGGAGGGGGGAACGTTGTGTCAAAACCTACAAATTATTGTGTCCCTTGGGCACGAGCCAACACAAGAGCTTAAACACACCATACTGGCACGAGTGACAGCATTATGAGCAGTTTCAATCCGATGCAGATGGTCTTCCCATTCGCTTCCTTGTTTAAACAGCAATTTGGCAAGTTTGTCATTCATAAAGCTTTTATAGCGCTCCATACGCTGCTCCCCTGTGGCCCACAGGAGCTGCCTGCGTGTTTGTCGATGCCTGCAAACACACATTAGTCTTTAACGAGGTTGTGTTCCGATTGTTTCCTTTGGTCAGAGGAGCCTTGGGAATTGCACGCCATGGAACAGATCTCCATTTAAGAACTGCAGCTCCTCAGCCAAGTCCCGCTCTGGTGCTCAGCTGGCAGCACTGCCAGCCCAGGGACCACAACGGGGTCTGGGGGAGAGAAAAGTGCTTTGGGATGTGCCAGGTGAGGAGGAAAAGCCACTGGGAGCTGCAGGTGTTGCTCAAATCCATGGAGTGGGAGGTGGGAAGAGGCAGGGGCCGGGAGGCTGCTCTGCAAGGGACAGCTCAGCCTTCAGGGCTGGAGTGGGTGGAGGGGATCATCCTTTATGGTGCTCCGAGGGCTGGAGCCCCTCTGCTCTGGAGCCAGGCTGGGAGAGCTGGGGGAGTTCACCTGGAGAAGAGAAGGATCCAGGGAGACCCGAGAGCCCCTTCCAGTGCCTAAAGGGGCACCAGGAGAGCTGGAGAGGGACTGGGGACAAGGGATGGAGGGACAGGACAAGGGCGAATGGCTTTAAACTGCCAGAGGGCAGGGATATCCAAGGGCGAATGGCTTAGGAAATTCTTCCCTGGGAGGGTGGGCAGGCCCTGGCACAGGGTGCCCAGAGAAACTGTGGCTGCCCCATCCCTGGAAGTGTCCAAGGCCAGGTTGGACGGGGCTTGGAGCAACCTGGGCTGGTGGAAGGTGTCCCTGCCCATGGCAGGGGATGGGATGAGGTGAGCTTTGAGATTCCTTCCAACTAAACCAATTCCATGATTCTATGATTTGGGAAGAGGGTGAGAAACCAGGTCAGGAGAGAATGTGGTCCTGCTTCACATACCTTGGATAAACCATCCTTTCATTAAGGCAGATGGACTGTAGGAGCTTGAAAGGGCCTTGTTTGCCCCCAGCCAGTGCCTAAGTAAAGCACAACAGCAGCCTAATCAATGAACAGCTTCCATGTGGTTTAGCTGAGTGTACAGTAACAAGGCATCATGGCTTGCATTGGCACGAGCTGCTCACACCCTAAGACAAGTAAATATTTAGCTGATAATTCTGAGATCTTTTTGGCAACAAAATGCATCTTTGGTCTTTATCTGGCTATTTGTGTTTCAGTTGCAGGGAGAAGACACACAAGGGTATCAGACGTTAGCTCAGCCTCTTCTGTAATGGACTATCCAGTACCTTTGCAGGAGCGGCCTCACGATTCTGGGCAGTGGATTAATTAGTGTGTGGCTCTCACCTCTAGAGCTGCCTGTCCTCACGTGTGTCTGGTCCTTATTGCTGTACGTAGGACCTGCTGCCAGAAGTCAGCTTCATGGACAAGGACTCCTCATTTATTTTTCAGTCCCCTCAGGGGACCCCCACCCTGTGCCACCGTAGATCAGTGTTATCCATGGGCTTCACTCCATGATAAACATGCCACATTTTAACTCTTTTCCAATCTAGATGTACTTAATTGAAAAGAATATTTAATGGCACTTTAAAGAGAGATGTGAAATCAAAGAAGAAGGGAGTGGGAGGTCACACAACTGGAGGGAGGTGCCCACAGACTAAACTTGCTGTGGGACCTCAGACAGTCCATTGAACTCTTCTTTGTTTCCCCAGCTTGAGGTGAGGCAATAAAACAGCTCAGCCAGGAGCAGGGGAGGAGCCCTATGAAGCAATTAGGTAATGCCAGCCAGATGATGGAGGACTGAGGTCCCCTGGGTGACTTTGGGGTTGGCTCTTCATCCGGGTCCATGGCAGGGGGAGCCACAGCCAGGCTTTGCCTCCGGAATCCGCATCAGTGTGTTTGGGAAGGGAGCAACAGGCAGGCACTGGGTAGGCTTTGCAAGGAGACAAGAACCACTGGGAGTGGCCAAAGGTTCCTCTGGTGTCCTGGCTCCAACCAAGGCTTGGAAGGGAATGAGGCCAAGGGTGGAATATATTGAACTTTCAACCACTTCCACGTCAGCGTCTGCCTGAGCTCTGGAGCTGGGGAAGCTCCTTGTCCTGCTGTGCCAGAGGGAGATGTAATTCCCTTCCAACCAGCCTGAGGGATGGGACAAGTGACCTCATCACTCTCTATAACTCCCTGAAGGGACGTTATAGCCAGGTGGGGGTTGGTCTCTTCCCCCAGGCACTCAGCAATAGGACAAGGGGGCTCCAGCTCTGCCAGGGGAAATTTAGGTTGGATATTAGAAAGAAATTCTTTACAGAGAGAGTGATCAGGCATTGGAATGGCCTGCCCAGAGAGGTGGTGGATTCACCATCCCTGGAGGTTTTTAAACTGAGGTTGGACGTGGCACTTGGGGGGACATCCTAAACGTTCCAAGATCTGCCACAGGCCTTTCCTGCTCACAGTGTCGAAAGCTTTGGTGAGGTCAACAAAAGTTACATACAGTCCTTTGTTCTGTTCCCTGCACTTCTCTTGCAGTTGTCTGAGAAAAAATACCATGTCTGTGCTACTCCTGTTGGCTCTGAAGCCACACTGGCTTTCAGGCAGAAGATCTTCTGCAATAGAGGGTACTAACCTGTTCAAAAGTATTCTTGCAAGGATTTTACCAGCAATGGAGAGTAGAGTAATACACAGAATGCATATGCACGCAGAATCAGTCTGGAGGAGAAAAGACAACGCAGAAAGAGCCGTGCCTCACCAACACCGCCCATGGAGACTTTCTGCTGTGCCTTTGGCAACCGGACTTGCCCATCTCACATCAGCCTCTTTAGCCACCAGCACTCGCAGCAAGCGTGGGGAGAGCCCTGCCCAAACCTTCGTTCGCGAAGCCTGGCCGTGAGGAGGATGATGATGATGATGATGATGATGGACGTGGCACTGAGTGCCATGATCTGGTAAACTGACTGGAGTTGGACCAAGGGTTGGACTTGATGATCTCGGAGGTCTTTTCCAACCCAATCAATTCTATGATTCTATTCTATGATTCTAATAGTTGTGTCCTGTTTTAGGGGGCAGATGTCCCAGCTGTCCCAGGCACCGGGCGCAGCTCTGTGCCCTGGGGGACCTGGGGACACTTGGACGCAGTTCCTGGTGGTGTCTCAGGAGCAGCAGCTCTGCCCTGGGTGGTTTCTGCTGTGCCTGCTCAGGTCTCTGTTCTGGGCACAGAAAGGAGAGGCTGGGAGGATAAAAAGGGTCGGGAAAGCAACTTTTTCACATTGGCATCCAAAGGTGCTGGGGTATTTCTGTCATGGCTCTGGGCTACCTGCTGCCACACCAATGGCTCTTTCCTGCCCTGTCTTTGTGCAGCTCACAGGGAATGTATTATCAGGATGCATTGTGACATTTTTGCAATACTATCCTCTGTATCGTATTCCAGAGCATCTCTCTGACAATGGATTTCCCTCCTGTGCAGCTCCTGTTATTAGTGCTGTGTGCCCTTCCCAGAGAGGCTTTTTCAGGACTGATGGGTTTGAGAAGCAGTGACAACATGTGGGTTATAAAGGGGGACAAGAGGTTATGCAGGAGTCTTAATGGATTTCAGTGGAGACAGGGCTGAAAGCACCACAAGCCTCCATTACTGGGAAAACACAGCCCCAGAATTCAGACTTTTCTGGGCACTTCTTCTTTCTTCTTCTTCTTTTTTTTTTTTTTTAACATGCTCTTTCTTCTCTGTCATTTCGTCTGAAAGCAAATTTGGTAAGGAGGTAGAATTGCTCAGGGACTTTCTCTTTGCCCCTATTTCACGTTCGATTTTCTTCCAAATAAGATGAATAGACTTCATTTTTGAAAGTATCCTGGAAAAGTCATGTACACACAAACTCTGCAAGGAAAGCTGATACAAACTCCTTGATTGTAAGTAGAAATAGAAAGTTGATGGGGAACCTGTAATGGAAAATATCTTCACTTTCATGCATCTCTAGCCAAATCTCCCACAAGAACTTGACTTGGGACATTGCCTTGTGTTGGTGAACAAGTGTGGGCATCAGAAGGTGTTTTTACAAGTGTTTTAAGAAGAAAAAAAAGTCGTAAACATCAGTGGAAAATTGTGGATCATTGAACTCGGTGTGGCTGAGAACACGCTGCCCCCTTTGGCTGGAGTTCACCCCCAAGACTAAGAGAGAAGATGACTTGTTTCTTTGTTTTGCTTCCAGCATCTTGACCTCTGTTTTGAGGAGTAAAAGGATTGAATGGTGCCTGTATTTGGAGGTCATCCAACACTGCAAAGGTTCCTAAAAATGCTGGGGTCAAGTTTGCAAGTGGCTGTCAGTACCTGCAGAAACATTGGAGATGGGCAGGTGGAGACTTCCCAACCCCAAACACTAAAACAAACAGTTCCAAAAATTTAGGGCTGCAGGAAAAAACCATGGTGTTCATCCTATTCTTGAGGTGTTCTCCCATATGACTCTTTTAATTGTGAATTTAAAAGAGATCTGCAGAGCCTGAAGGACTGTTCCCTCTGCCTTCACGTTTGTCCACCACGGAGCCCACAGTGCCTCCCTCCCCATCCACAGGAGAGCCCAGGGGGCTTTAGGTGATTCTGGAAAAACAAGGATTATTGGGTGGGGCAGCTGAGGAGGCATGAAAGAATTCCTTGGGGTGCAGTAAAGGGGAGAAGGCACATTGCTGGGTGAGAGCAGAGGGAGCAGGAGCGGAGGGCTGGACACTCTCCCAGGGTGTGAGCCTTGCTGTGTTTTCTCCTCAGCCACCACGTTATTGATCAGTGAAATCGAAGATGCGAGAAGGGAGAAAATTAAGGAAAAAAAAAAAAAAGCCAAAAAAAAAGCATGTCCAAGAGCTGAGGATTCTAAAAGTCATGAAGTAACAGAAACCAAAGCTAATCACTCACAGGATAAGGGAGGGGAAGCATCTCCAGCACTCTTCAGGACAGCAGGTAACCAGTGCTGCCAGACACCTCATTGTTTTCAGGGCTGGATGTTTGTACATCACTGATAATGACTGGGTAAAGAGATGAGGGATTTTGTCATATTGGAATTCAGTTTCCTTCACATTGCCATGGCAATGCAGGAAAGATTTTGATCACTGGCTGAGACACATCAGTAGATATTAATACAGCTTTTGCCAAGGAGAGAGCTGAATGACAGCTGTGTTTGTAAGTCTTATTTGAACCTTCTGCTTTTTATGCTGTATCAAAAGCCATGCACCCAGAGAAGGTTGAAGGGGGGGAAAACGGCTCTTACTTAGGGCAACTTAAGAGAAATGCCAGAAGTTGAGAGAATACATTTAATTCCTACTAAATTGGCATCAACATCTTTAGCTGACTGCAAGGCAAGAAAGTGCAAACTCCCTTGAGGCAGCAAGTTCTAAAATAACCTTCTACTGCAGCACTCTGCTGTCAGAAGTTCTAACTCGTGTTTCTACTCCTCTGTCTCCTTAACGTCTTCTCGCTCCCTGGAACTGCTATTTTATCCCTTATTTGTATAAGGTGTGACATAATAAGAACACCAGACTCACGTCTGAGACCCCTCAGGTCAAGAGAGGCACCACCAGCCCCAATCTGTGCTTCTAATGGAATTAATTTTCCCTATTCCTACTCTTTAATCATGATAAGAATATTAATTATGTCCCTAATGAATGTTTTAAGTCTGAGCAGAGTGCCCATCAGCAGCCAGTTGGGGAAGAAAGTGGAGGGTGGCAGGAAACCACTTGAAATGGGTCCTCTAAGCACAACATTCTCGAGAGCAAAGGGGCACAAACCTGCTGCCTGCATGTCCAAACTCAGCCTACATTTGCCTCCCTGTCACCAGGAGGACATGCCAACAGTGCTCTGCTGTTCCCACCCACTTCTTAGAAGCTGGACCAGCAGCACATGTTGTCCCATGGTCCATATGTTACAATTGTCCACATGATGACCAGGAGACAGCTGGGATGGGAAGGGGCAGCAACCACCAGTGCTGAGAAGAACCACAAGCAGCCAAGGAGCTCAAATGGTCTCAGAAACCTGGGCTAGGGCAGAGCAGTGTTGAGGAAAGCTCCCACTGCAACACAGAGTTTCGCTGCTCCAGTTATTCTGGAATAATTAAGGTTGGCTTAACCACTGGAGGCAGAACTCTGACAGTGAAATAACGTCTCCTCAAAGCTTTGGAAAGGTCCAGAGTATGGTAAAGACGACGATGCAGGTTGACAACAGCGTGGGATGCAACCTTCATACCCCCAGAATCCTCCCTTTGGCCATAAGAATCCAGGCTAAGACAGCAGCTGTGACAGCTCGTGCTAAAAGTCTACATGGTTTGATCTGGAGCCATTTGAAGGAGCTCCTGCCACGATGATGTGCCCCCTGTTCTCTGTCAGATTAGACAGTTCACCTCCCTGTTTCTTGCTGTCATCTTTGGGTTCTCCAGGCAGGGCCCCTCCTGAGGAGCACGCCAGGATCTTCAACCCATCTCCCTCATCTGGAATGAAGCCACAGCGTGGCCAGCCCAGAGCTGAGCAGCTGGGACAGCGCTGGAAAGCCAGACTGACACTCCTCCAACTCGCATACCCGTCCATGTCAGCCCCTGTCAGGTTTGCACACTGGGGCTCCTCACACACAATATTCCTGGGGGGGCACAGGGAGCTGTCTGCAGACTCCTGAGCATTTCTGCCAAAGTGCATTTTGTTCCCCAGATATTTCTTTCTTCTTTTCCCTACTTAGCGCTTTATTCCAGCAGGAAATGTTCTGTAAGGCCACCAACCTAATTAAAACGTTGGTGTGTAGAGGCTGTTCTGAAATATGTGCATTTAGAGCTCACTGCACATGCAGAACAGAAATATATGCATATGGATGTCTACAACCATCCTCCTATTTTTGGCTGAGTGAGCATATTTTCTGGGATCACATTCTGATCTCTGACTAATTAGCGTGCAGGACTAATATTTTTCAAGCGGGTTTGGCTGTGAAAAAAACCCATGTTTGACTGCATGTTCAATTTGCAAGGATACTCCCTGTACTGATCAGGAATTGTGTGTGAAAAAAAACCCAGCCTCTGTCCATTTGCATTAGTGGTTTTTGATTTACCAGAACAACCATTCACACAAGCCAGACATGTGGCTGAATTCAGATTTTGTGCATGCACGTGCATAGCTGTGTCCCTTGGAAAATCTAGGTCAGACACTGCAGACAACATTTGGGCCGACTTCTGTATCCACATACTCTTTGCTCTGTAAGAGCACATTAGGGAAGGAAAGTGGCAACAGAGAGTTCTGATTGAGCAAAATGGATTTGAATCACCCAGTCTCCCCAAAACACAGGCTTTGAGATTCAAGAGCCTCCCTTCCCATTTTGTTCAGCTCTGCTGAAATGGAGTCAAGCAGTGCCACCGCTGGGCTCTCTAACACAGCCCTGCAATCTGACACACATCCTGCTGCTCCCCTTAGACATTCAGACTTGACGTCGAGCTTGCTTGGGCACTGATCTAGTTTTCCAGTTTTCTTTTCCAAAGAAATGCCTGGTTACGTCTTCCTTTAACTCAGATTTCCTCCTGTCCTTTATTCTCTGGATAGTCCCTCAGATTTATTTGGTGGGAAAACAATTGGCCCTGATGGCAGCTGAAGCATCTCCCCCTGCTCAAGCATGATCTGAGTCTTTGTGTCAAAGCTCAGCTTGAACAAGTTTGGTGAGGGGAAAAAAAGTTTCTCTTTTTTCACATGCCCATCACAATTTGAGGCCTTTGACAAAATGACAACTCAAAGCATCTAATTCTGCTGAGCCCATCAAACACACCAGCATCATCACAGCAATTTGTAAAGTTAATTGGCTGATGAATATACAGGAAGCACTTGTTTGAAACAGGTAGATGGTTCACAGATCTCTCTGGCTCAGGCCAAGTAGGTGATGTCTATCTCGAAGACAGACAATGTTCTCCAACCTTCATGTTTGACAGGGATTGCTGCCAATCATAGTTAAAATGACTTCAGCTTTACTGTGACAGGACCCTGCTTGTCACTGAGTTCAACTGAATAATGTAAATAGAGAGACACAAACATGTAGACTAAGCCAATGGAGACAGAGACTGACACACTTGGAAAGAGCTGCCAGGGTCAGCTGGTATAGTGATCCCAGGAAATCATGGCATTGACTGCTACTCCCACCAGATCCGGGGTTATTCCTCTCCATACATTCCCACCACTCTGTAAAACATCTTGCAGGAATCTCAGGAGTCACACTGGAAAGACCAGTGACAGAATTCCCTGAAATAATGAGCACCAAGTACATCTTACCCCGTCTGAAGGACACAGGGAGAGCTTTTTGCTGTCTCTGCTACTCGTATCCTTGTGTCCCACACTCCCTGCAGAGTGCCAGGAACGAGCAGGTAATTGCAGTGCTTGGGATGCCTTTGCCTAATCCTTATTTCTGATGGCACAGGAGACATCAACTCGCTGAAAGGAGGAGCCTCTGCCAGTGAGAAAGGGACTGCTGAACCCAGCACAGAAGGAATGAACTCTAGTTTTTTTTGGGCTGTAATTCCATGAAAGCACTGGAGAAACACCCCTGTCCAAGGGGAAGGACAATCAGAAACGGAGGTTTTCAACACTGAGTCGTTCCTGCCTGGGAGACCTGGAAGTGTCTCTACCTCATGTTTGCCTGTGCAAAGCTGGTGTATGAAAGAGTCAGTGAGCACAACAGGAGAGCAGAGACCCACGGGATGGGGAAAACCAAGGGGAAGAGCTGGTTCTGTGGCAGAGGACAAGGGCTCTTCTCCCAGAAATGCCAGCTGGGAAGGGTCCTGAATGGACTCACTGATTGACAGCTGAGATCTGAGCTAATCTGCAGTCAGGTATTAATTGTGAGTTTGATTGTTAGACTCATTTTGCAAAAGGAATGTTGTTTCTTCCTTCCCCATCTAAACCAGCCAGGAGGAGTCTGAGGTCTGTGTACAGCCCTGGAGGTCAGGGCGGTGGGGTGGCTCACAGGACTCGGGTGCTGCCATGGATGGACACAGGCTCAGTGGAAAGGACAGGCTGGAAGCCAAGGAGAGCGAGGGAGAGCACCAGCAGAGCCCTGGGATGGGCTGCTGGTGGCAGAGGGACAGCCTGGCCTCCAAACCCAAGTCACAAAGCTTTAAAGTGCTTTAAAGGAGAAAGAAATCCCTGTAGCCACACTGAAATTCCCAGGTGAAAACAGAGACTCAAACGTGCATTTTGGGAACCAAAAGTCCTCAGTTTACTACTCTGTACATAATGTGTGTGTGAGCATAAGAGCTGCCCCTTGGTCACATCATCTGCCTGTTCACAGTGTCTACTGTTTACCACCCAAAAATTGCCACCCCCAAAAACTATTCATAGTCACTCTGTCCAAAGGCATCTCCAAGAGCCCAAGAAAAGAACACTGAGGTTGCAAACCCACTATTTCCTTGAAGGCTGGTCCTTCTCTTCACTTGCCTTGCCTTGCCTTGCCTTCCCTTGCCTTCCCAAACCTTCCAAAACCTTCCCAAACCTTCCCTCCCCTTCTCCCAGCCCCAGGTCTGGCTGGGGTGTATCCCTGCAGGGATAACTAGCAGGCCTTTGGCTACAAGTCTTTCATTCCAGCAATAAAACCTGTACTGGCTATAAATCAGGGAGCAAGCAAATGTGATAGCAAGCAAATAGATCCTGCCAAGTCATTTTAAACTGCAGTTGCTGGGTCTTTTCTGTAACATTTTGATGTATATATTTGGCCCATTAGAAAAATAACTTCATTTTCCAGCACGGTTTCTGTAATGGAGCAATTCCCTACTTCACTGCAGATCTCTCCAGACAGCCAGACTGAAAAGCACACGATGTTTGGCTCAGGGGAGAGGTGTAAACAAGCTGGCATTGCACTAAAGTCCATTTCTCAGAGGTCTGGCAAGACAGTTGAGTCTCCTCTGAAGGGCAGCAGCAGATAGGAGGGCCCGTAAAGTGAAGACAACAAATGCAGCACCATCCTCAGAGCTGCCCTGGGTCCAGGTTTCTGGGAGAGCAGGCACTCAGGGATGGGGCAGAGGGGTGCAGGACACACACACAACTGCAGCCGCAGCCAGCGGGTGCTCAGCTCCAGGCTGCTCCCTCTGCTCCCAGAGCCCCTGCAGTGCTCACTGAGACCCTGTGCTGGGGGACTCCGGGCCCAGGGTCTCCAGAAGGGCTTTACCTGTGCTTAGCCTGCTCCAGCATCCCACACGGACACAGCTCCGTGGATAAGTCAATGCACCCCACGCGCTCGGTGGTATCACCACAGATCATCATCCTCGGGGCTGTGCCAGCAAACACTCCATCCTCTGGGCACAGCCTCGGGTGGCATTCAGGGATGGGCTGTGCCCACCCTCGTTCCTCTTCAGTCACGGCATCTGCAAGAGTTGTCCTTTTCCCAGCCTGGGGGGCCAAACCCCCACCTTGAGCTGTGAGATGGCCACTTGTGAAGGGGCTGCAGCCTCCAGTCTGACCCACGGACACCCTGGTGGGTGAATCACAGAACCATGGAGTCACAATGGTTTGGGTTGAAAGGACCTTATTATCTTCCACCAGCCCCTGCCATGGACAGGGACACCTCCCACCAGCCTAGGTTACTCCAAGCCCTGTCCAGCTTTGAACATTTCCAGGGATGGGGCAGCCACAGCTTCTCTGGGCACCCTGTGCCAGGGCCTGCCCACCCTCCCAGGGAGGCATTTCTTCCCAATAGTTCTTTCTCTTTAATACATTTCCAGTCTAACCCTACCCTCCTTCCACCTTGTTCTGTCACTCCAGCCCTTGTGTAAAGCCCAACATGGCAATCCAACACAGGATGCCCCTCTGGAGAGAGGCCACCAAGCCCAGGACCCTTCCAGCAGAACTACCCATCTCATAAGAACAACACAGACATAAAACCAGGAGCAGCACAGAAACATGCAGGGGCAAAGCTGGACTTAAAGGCAAAGACTGAGAGCGTGCAATACCCCAAAAGCAATACCAGGCACAGCCCCTGGGCTTGGAGCCCCTTCAGCAAAAGGCAATCGCTCCCCTTCCCTCCCATCCCTCCAGTGTGGCCTTGGGAGATGCTGCTTAACATTTTTCAAGCCTAGGACAAGGCAAAGAATCATTTGGTTGAAAAATGGCCTTTAGTAGAACATGAAAGATTTTATGAAAAACTATTGGCTGTTTAGAAGTGTTTCCCCTTTTCTGAGGGTTTTTTTTGTGACATCCTCTATCAGTCTTTTTTACTGCAGCCTGCAATGTAAACTAGCTTTTGCTTTCTCTTCCAGAATTCTTCTTAAGTTACTTTTTCAATCAAAAAACCTATCAAAATAATTCATATACAGAGAATCTGCTTTGGAGAAGCTGCAGTTCACGTTCCTGGGGACAGCCACGTGGAGGACAGGCACTGAATTCTGCTTATTTCAGTGATCAACAGAGGTACAGCTCAGGCTGCTCCCACCCTGCCCCTCCAAACCCTGCACAGACCTTACCCAGACCCTTATTTTCCTGCTCCCAGGTGCCAGGTTCCCCCCTGCAAGCTGATCCTGTCACTTCACCAGCCAAATTCCCTGTTCCTTCCCTGCTCTAGGAATTCCTAATGCAGCCAGCACAGAAGCAGCAGCCTGCTCTCCTCCGAAGTTTCCAAGCCACGTGCCCTTGATCTCCAATTGCTCCCACACCCCCAGAGCTTGGGGCAAAGCAAAGCCAACCTGGAGCTGTGAAAGGGGCTGGACAGTCCCAGCACAAAAGGCCTCTTTGAGCTGATTCCATGGAATGCTGCGCAGCCAAGATTTTAGGAGCAATATATCTGAGCAGAGATTTGCAGAACTGCTTATGTGATGGTTTTGTTAAGAGCAGCGAGAACATGCAGAGGGAAGCTCATTGATTCCCTTTATTGGGCAAAACTCGCTCCCTGGAATTCAGAGTTGGAGACAGGCTGTGGCTGCAATACCAAATTCCCAAGATCTTCCCGCGTGGAGGAACCAGGAACCAGCTGCTGAACCACACCAGGCTCCAGCTCTGACCTCCTCAAAGAGACAGGAGGGGATGGAGGGAGGGGGAGAGAACAAAATGAGGCCAGCAGGAGATGGAGGATTTATGGAAGGCGTCTGTGGCATCCTCCGTGTGGAGAATTAAAATGGTTTCCAACGGAGTGCCAAAGTCCTTACACTTGAAACAGCAGTGCCAACAAGGTGGGGAGTATGAACTGCCTGGTTTCATGGACAGAACACATCCACATCCCAAAATCTGAACTAGGATGGTCATTCCAGTGATGAGGACAAACTAAACCACTTCTTGACAGGCATGGTGGTTCCTCAGCCGTATCTGCCTAGTGCAGGTGGAAAGAAGTTGCCTTTGTTGATGTTCCTGTGGTGTTCTGCAAATTAGAAGATGCCCTCAGCTCTTGTTTCATGTGTTTACAGAAGAGAACTTAAAAGTGAGAGGTTTAAGCCTCTTAAAAGGGAAAGAGGCAGGTGGTGATGCTCTGTGAGAAGAGTCAAGGGCTGCCAATCTGCTGCCAAAGTGCCCACCAGCAGACCTGGCTTGTGGTGATTCCCTCACAAAGCAGAACATACAGGAGAGGAATGGGCTTGGCAATACAATCACTCCATGTACAGTGTTATCCCATCACAACTTAGTGTGGACTTCTGTAAAGTGCAATGTTTCATATTTAGACCAGATATAAGGGAGGGTGGGCAGCCCTGGCACAGGGTGCCCAGAGAAGCTGTGGCTGCCCCATCCCTGGAAGTGTCTAAGGCCAGGTTGGATGGGGCTTGGAGCAACCTGGGCTGGTGGAAGGTGTCCCTGCCCATGGCAGGGGGTGGCACTGGATGAGCTTTGAGGTCCCTTCCATCCCAAATCATTCTGTGATCCCATGATCTTCATGCCCTCATATTTAAAAAAAAAAAAAACAACTCGAAACCTGGTGTTTCCTCATCCTGCAGCCCCACCACACCAGTCCCTGTCAGTCTGCAGTCCAGGAGTCTCCAGACCCCTGCCCCGCTCCCCCAGGCAGCTCAGCATGGGTCACCCAGCTGGGGTCACCCTGCACAACCTGGCCAGGTAAAGCTCAACCCCCCCCCCCACACACACACAGAGGGTCCCACCTCTTGGGTGCCTTAGGGCTGCTTTTCCCCTGCTCTGCAGCTCCTGAAACAGAACAGGGTTGGAAGTGGCCCAGTGTGCAGGAAGGGCAGGATGAGCCCCCCGGGTGCCCCTTCCTGCTGGCTCCAGACCCCACTCACACCCTGTTCAGCTCCACCTGAACAGGTGAAGCCCACCCTGTGCCTCCCCACCACCAGCTCATACCTGCTCCATCACCACCCTGCTGCCCAGACACCCAGCCCTCGTGGAGGTGTTGCTCTGCCCCAGGGCCAGCATCAGCTCATTTTGCAGCAAGGATAAGGACATCCTCCCCCGAGTTATCACCTGCCTCCTGCAGTCACGGCTGGAATTTCGGTGACTTTACAAGTCTGTGTGTTAACTCCTTGATAAACCTCCTGTGCTCACGTGGTTGGGGACCTGGAAAAACTGGACAACATGGTAACAGCTGCCTCTTCCAGTGTCCTGCATGGGAAACCTTTCCAGCACCTTATCACTCGCTCACTTGGGGGGTTTCTTTTGTTTCTAGCATTGATAATCCCCTTTATCCCCCGAATATCTGCATTCAGCAAAAGTTGATCAGTAATAAACCCTATGAGGGACCATTGTGCTCATGGGGAGCAGTAGAGCTGGGGAGGGGAAATTGATGGTGTCAGGGGGTGATCTTGGCCCCTTTCAACACCTGGAACAGTGGAAAAAGGGATATTTCATCACCGTATTTCCCTATAAAGGTGAACATTTGGCACATTTCAAAAAAACTCCCCAAAGAGCCAAAGCAATTCAACAGGATAAACCCAACGGAGAATGTGTATTTGTGTGTTCAGATACAGCAGTTGAGATGTTTGTTCCAGTTTCTCTCTATTCTTCCACAGTAGAGTAAAACATCTAGATAAAACTGTAGAAGCAAAAATAATTTTTCAAAGGTAAATTTAATTAAAAAATTTAATTTAAGAACATAAAATGTCCAACATAATATTAGAGGCGTGCACTGACTTTACATTTCTTGCACAGCACTTGTAATTGAATCCTTTCAAAGTTAGTTACAACTGTGTTAATTTTTAACTGAACCATTTCAAGGCCAAAATGATTTCTGAGCTTGCAAGCACCCCCCAGGCTAGGAGTGGGGAGCCAAGAAACACGAGACTGGGAATGAAAACTGAGCTCAGGGTTTCCTCCTCGCTGCGTTCACAGCAGTGTCTGCCCACCCACCACCCGGGAGTGAATTAGGAAAACCTGAAACCAGAAACAAAACCAGAAATGGCTTCTTTCAAACTGCAGAAATAAATATCATCATAACTCTGTGGCCCAATACAGGGATCCTATTGAGGACTACAGGCTTTAATAATCTGGATGTGACATATTCCTCTTATTTTACTGGCATTTAAATTTAACTCCTGAGTTTCTAATGTTTATTTCATAGAATCATAGAATCACGGAATGGTTTGGGATGGAAGAGACCTTAAAATCCATCTCATTCCACCCCCTGCCACCAGCCCAGGTTGCTCCAAGCCCCGTCCAACCTGGCCTTGGACACTTCCAGGGATGGGGCAGCCACAGCTACCCTGGGTACCCTGTGCCAGGGCCTGCCCACCCTCCCAGGGGAGGATTCCTTCTAAACATCTAAATCTCTTCTCTTTTATTTTGAAACCATTTCCTGGTGTTCCATCACCATCCGCCCATGTAAGAAGTCAGAATCATAGAATGGTTTGGGTTGGAAGGGACCTTAAAGATCATCTCGTTCCAACCCCCAAAGTCGTTCCACTGCAGCACTCCATGATGTGCTCTAACTTTAATTACAGATATGTGCTATCATCCTTCATTTTCCCATGGTGTTTATGCAGAAACAACCATTACTTTTGGCCCAGCACTGCCCTGGCTCTGCCAGTTCCCTTTCCACAGCTGTTCTCCACTTCTGCTCTGCACTATCCCTCTGCTGTCTCATGCACTCTCTGCTCTGCAGTTGCTGCCAAATGCTTTCCAGCTCTGGGTAACACCTTTTAGGGGGATAATATCTGGGGGTGGAGGGGGGAATAAAAATGAAAGCACCACCTTTTTTTGCTCCTAAAGGAGGCACACCAGCTTTCCTCTGTGTTTTCCTGGCCTCATGCAGAGGGAAGGAGCTATCCTGCTCGTTCCTTCTGGTGCAAAGACACTTTCAGCCTCAGCATGTTCCAGACAATAATTTGTCATTAACCATTTCCCAGCTGTCACTGGGATGTTGTCACAGGGGAGGCCCTACAGCTTAATGACACCTCAGCCAGGATTGACTCTGACTCCAACACAGGTTGAGCAGCTTTGCTTTATTGTGTTGAACATCTGGATGAAGGCATTTAAAGCAGATGTACCAATGTTCCAATTACAGCATCTAAAAATACTGCTGTCCCCATGCACATCCCCTGCTTCACTCTGATTGCACAGGCTACATTCTTAATGGAATTGTGAATAATCTGGAGTGTCCCCAGACCCCTCTGCAACGGCAGTAAATGCATGTTTGACACTAGTTCGTTATTATTCCTCAGTTTGTGTTGTGTCTGGAACACACCAGCACTGAGCTGCAGGAGATGGACATTTCTACTGCCCAGGCAAGTGCTGTGGTAGGAAAAGCCAGCAGGTGCCAGGACTGCAGCACTGGATGTCCCCAGGAAATTCCTGCTATGCTGAAAACATTAATCTCTCCATCAGATCCACCTCCAGGGCTTGCAGTTCATCCTTTATGGTCATTGTCTGCCACCCACATCTGTAAGGCAGCAATTCCCATCAGAGACGAGGGTATGAGATAGATGCTGCACTGGATAAAGGCACAGAGATGAGGGTATGAGATAGATGCTGCACTGGATAAAGGCACAGAGATGAGGGTATGAAATAGATGGTGCACTGGATAAAGGTACAGAGATAGGGGTATGAAATAGATGCTACTCTGAATAAAAGTACAAGCAAAGCCCTGGGAAAAGGTTCGGGTGTGGAAGGGAACAGTGCAGAGGTGCCAGGGTGGGTGGGGAACATACTGAGAGCACACCTCTGAGTCCGTTTGCCTCCAGATGTGCTCCTCGGGGTTTTTGCATTTTGATGATTTGCATTCAGTCAGTAACTGATGAGGCTCCTCCAGTGAAACCAAACACAGATAACGTGATGTGGCCCCCAGAAATCATGTGGTGTCAGTGGAAAAGGGGCTGCACTAGTCCCACTGGGAAGAGGACTGTCTTACTGGAGCCTCCAGTCCTTCCACCCATGCTGGCTGCTCCCAAAGCCTCACCTCTGGAAGCTTTAGATTAGGGATATAGGGAATAGAATATCTCATCTAAACCTTCCCTGGCTCAACTTGGGGCTGTTCCCTCTCGTTCCATTGCCTGTTCCCTGGGAGCAGATCCCAATGCCCACCTGGCTCCACCCTCCTCTCAGGGAGTCGTAGAGTGAGAAGGTCCTTCCTGAGCCTCTTTTCCTCCAGTCTAAACAGCACAGAGCTGGGAAAGGTTCTGGAGCAAAAGTCTGATGAGGAGGAGCTGAGGGAGCTGGGAGTGTTTAGCATTTCATAAACCAACACCTGAACATTTCCAAAAAAAAAAAAAAAGAAAAAGAAAATTTTTCCCTATTCCTACTTTTCTGAGAGTGAAAAACAAGACACTTTGAGCCACATGGGAAATGTTCTTGCTTGGGTCAGGCTGCTGTACTGAGCACAGGGCTGGTGACCATCTGCAATGATCATCCACAGACATGGGGTGGATGTTCCCCTGCAGCCTGAAAGGGCAGGTCCCTCCCACGGCTCTTCCTCACTGAAAACAAGGAACAACACAAGGATATGTCACCAGCACCTCCAGCTGGATCAGCTCACTGGGTCCTGCTCTGCACTAGGGTGTGACTTCTGCCAAAGGAGGGCTCCAGAGGAGGCAGAATTAACCATCACATCTTCATCCCATGAATAATGGGGTTCTGGGATGATGGATGAAGAGCCTGAAGCCTCCAGTGAAGCCCTGCAGTGCTGTGTGATGTGCCAGCAGGACTCTGCTCCCACAGCCATGTCCCTGCAGGGCTCTGGAGGAGGAGGTGAGTGTGAGAACCTCTCACAGTAGTTCCCAACTCTCTTGGTTACCTCCATGAAGACATTTGATTTTCTTCAGTTTGCTGTTCAAGGACCCAGTCCTCTGTGTGCTCACAAAACCCCAAACCCTGAGTTTCCCCCACACTGCCCTGTCCTCTGGGAAATCCCACGAGCCACACGGGGAGGTCAAAGGGACACTGCCAAGGTGACAGATGGGACCACCATGGGAGGAGTGAGAGGGATCACAGAACCACAGAACATCCTGAGCTGGAAGGGACACATAAGGATCATCCAGTCCAACCCCTGGCCCTGCACAGACACCCCAACAGTCCCACCCTGTCCCTGTCCCGTTGTCCAAACCCTCCTGGAGCTCTGGCAGCCTTGGGGCCGAGCCCACTGCCCTGGGGAGCCTGGTCAGTGCCCACCATCCTCTGGGTTTTAAGTCACTCTCACCTTCCTGAAATCCACTATATGTATATGTATATGTATATGTATATGTATATGTATATGTATATGTATATGTATGTGTATATGTATATGTGTATGTGTATGTGTATGTGTATGTGTATGTGTATGTGTATGTGTATGTGTATATGTGTGTGTATATGTATGTGTGTGTGTATGTATGTGTATGTGTATGTGTGTGTGTATATGTATGTGTATGTGTATATGTATATGTATGTGTATGTGTATGTGTATGTGTATGTATGTGTATGTGTATGTGTATGTGTATATGTATGTGTATGTGTATGCGTATATGTATATGTATGTGTACGTGTATATGTATATGTATAAATTATATATATAAATACCTGCTCACACCCCATGCCCACCTCACATATATCTGTATTTTTATTTATCCTGACGCTCAGAAATTACCACCAGCCTCTTCATAACCCGTTATTACTCCACAAGGATCACTCCAGCCAACAAACATCCCACCTACACGTGCCCTGAGCTATCCTGGCGTGCTGTACATTCAATTTCCACGCTGTATTTCTGCGTGCATTGTGCAAAGCCAAGCCCTGCTGCCCCATTAACCCCTGCGGAGGGCCATGGAGTTAGAACTTTTATTCCAGGTTATTCGGGGCTGTCGATGCCTCCAAGGCTGAACATCCAGTGCTCAGTTTTCACAGAGCTGTTAAAATTTTTAAGCCTTTTGTAAATGATGAACAGTTTGTCAATGTAACTGTGTTTTTGTCAGCCTTGGCTGGGGAGGAAAAAAGAAATATTGGCAATTTTCCAATGGTCATTTATTTTAGGGGTAGAAACAATATCCATTATTAATAGATAAATGTTTTATTAAAGATATAAAGACCACAGAGATTTGTAACTTTAATAATCTAGTTTCTTATTTTAAATTCTGTAACATTATTATTTATTGAACAACTGGGGACTCTTTTCTTACAGGACACAGTTAGACAGAACCACAGCAAAATGGATAACCCTGTGTTATCAGGGGGGAAATATTCCAGCTGACTTAAGTGCTTCCTGACAGGGCTTTTTTTTTGTTATAATTTTAAAAATAAATTTGTCACTAGGTGTTTACAATAAGGCCTATAAAGTTTCAAAGCAAAGTCATTTTTTTTCTTAACTTTACTCCTGCTCTGCCCGTGCTGGGATGTCCTTAATGACAACCCTGGGCACACATTCTGCAGATTCTTTGGCTTTCTGTGTCAAGCCAGTTTTATTTTTTAGCCTTTGCTGGGCTAGAGCAGAGTGGGAACTGCATTTCCCCCTCCCTCCAGGGTGACCTGTTGCTCTCAGGTGACTGAGTGAATGGAAAGAGGAAAAGGAATATGATTTTTGACCTTTTTTTCACCCTCCCTCCTTGGATTTCGCTTTATGGGATTTTCCTCCCCATGTTCTTCTTGTGCTTATCAGACATCTCCAGGGCTGGGTGAATAACTGATTGCTAAGAGTTAGGTCTGGGAGTTCAGAAAATTCTAAACAGGAAACCAAGTCAGACTATAAAATACTTTATTTTATCCTTAATTTTAGAATAAAAAAAGTTTATGCTTGAGATCTCCAAATCAGTGGAGGGGTTTTGCAAAGANTGTAGGCATCAAGAAATAATTCTGCTACAAAAATCTCAAAACTTGCACTTTCTATCCACAGTAAAAACGGTGGGGCTTTTCAAAAAACCAGAGTTTCTGTTTTCTAAAAAGAAACTTTCTGTGTTTATCCAACTTCTTTTAAGCCTGGCCTAAATCAAAGTGTCATCCTGCCATAGTGAGGCTTAACTGGTGACCAGACGTCATTAAACACCCCAAACTTCAAAGATTTAAACTCTTCTACTCAGATTCAGCCCAGAAACCTGAATGTGAAGTTTTGAAATCCCACATTAAACCTCTTAGGACAAAATACTTGGCAATTTCAGGCTACTCTTTTACTCTTTTTCCCAATTTTCAGTCCAGTTTTGGGTGTGCAATATTCCTGACCTGGTGATCAGCTTCCATGGATGATATTCCATTATTTGGGACCTGTACATGTATCCACACTTTTCTGAATCTGGATATGAGCTACATTCAAAACTCAAGTCACAGAAAAATTATTGTTATCAAAATAGAAAGTTTGTTTGCCTCTTTCTAGTAGGAACTAATTGGTTTTCCATTAGTTCTTTTCCAAGGAGTAAACACCAGTTATTGAAACCAAAACTGTTCAAGGGAGAGGGACATTTTCAATTAGATTTTTCAATCACATTAACTGAAATATAGTGAGAAATTATAAAGATATTGTATTTCAATATTTTCTAAGCAAAAATATCTGCTTTTCCTATTTCAACATGATGAACTTCAAAAAGCCTCAGTTACAAAAACTATTTAAGACCAGCTATTTAACCATTTCTTTAACTACCTGCTTAACTCCTTAACCACCTATTTAATCAACTATTTAAAAAACATTTCAACTGACCCTGGTGAAGAAGAATTTCTCAAACTTCAGCTTGCAGGAAAGCTGATGATTTTGGGTGTTACTTATGATTCAGAGATTTTTGGTGTTTTTTTATGAGTCAGGGAGAGCCATTTGCTCTTTTTGAAACTTCAGGAAATCCCATGGGATTCCATGTCCCAGACAGCTCCGAGAGTTACTGGGGAGGAACTGGAGATCTTGAAAAAAATCATCAAATATTTCCTGTTTTCCCCCCAGGATAAAGCATCAATAGCTGCATGGAGGGCAGGGATATTCCCCATCCCTGCAAGTGCCCAAGGCCAGGCTGGATGGACCTTGGGGCAACCTGGGCTAGTGGAAGGTGGCTGTCCTAGTTATAGTGGCTGGGACCAGTTTATCACTGTGGGAATGTAACTGGAACTGTGTATTCCATACCCTCTCTGCCATTTATCATGAACTGTTAATGATGCATTGTTTGCAGCAGCTGCCCAGGACACACCTGACACCTCAGGCTATGAGCTGGGTGCATGAGAAAACAAAGATAAGAGGGTTCCCTGTCTTCACACCAATGATTCAGGTGTGGTAACTCCCCTCCAGGAGTCATTAACACCTTCACACCCAACCTGAGGGGTCGTGTCTGCTAATGGGCCATCAAGTAGACCAAAAATATCCTGTGACTCACTGAGTAAATTGCCCATTGTGAAAACCCTCACCCTGGGGGAGGTACTGGGTGTTCCTATCTGAACTGAAGCATAGATAAGCTTGGGATTTTGGAACTTGAGGCACTCACTCACTCGTCAGACTGAGAGGAGGACCAGAACCTCAACAGGACTGCAACTGCCACTCTCAACCAGACTGTGACCACCAACCTTCTGGAAGGAAAACAGGTTTTCCTTTTTTTTCTTTTTGCTTTGGACTCAGGGGACCACGTGGTGCTCAGCACAGGGGCTGGTGAGCACCATTCTGTTTGTGCCCCAGGGGGCTGGGTTGTACAACTGGGTTTTGAGGGCTGAAACCAATTTTCCTTTGTATCAGTGTATCCATTGTAATCTTTTTTAATAAATTGTAGTTCTGACTTCTAAACTCTTTTGAGTTGGATTCATTTCTCCTGCCAGTTTACTTTTAAAACCAGCACAGTGGCCCTGCCCGTGGCAGAGCAGGTGGACCTGGATGAGTTTTAAGGTCACTCTCCACCCAAAATTGTCTTTGGCCACTGACTGCAGCTGTGAACAGACACTCTGGTGAGCGGGTGCAGATGTTTGGGCACAGCTGGAGCACGGCACTGAAGGCTGGGCAGGGTCTGTGCCCGGTGGCACCCACCACTTGTTTATATTCTGCATCAAATGTGAGACTGGGCATCCTGGACACACAATTGTCATTCATCCTCAGCCTGTTTTGCTGACCCGGGGAGATAAGTTGTGTTTCTATTAAATCAAGCCTTCAAGCAACATGTTCCCTGACCTGACAGTGACTAGTCAGTCTGGCCTGCAGCAAAGAGCTGGGGAGCCACAACCATCTGGCAGTGACTGCTCAGAGCCTGGGCTGGGCTTTTCTCCCCTCCTCCTTGGCAGGCAGCAGAGCAGCAGCGGGATATGGGGGGGATCCAGGTGGGAATTCTGATGTCACTCCTGCAGAACAGCAGCAGGATATCAGGGTGGGCTTTGGGGTGGGAATTCTGATGTCACTCCTGTAGAGCAGCAGCAGGATATGGGGGGGATCCAGGTGGGAATTCTGATGTCACTCCTGCAGAGCAGCAGCAGGACATTGGGGTGGGCACCAGGTGGGAATTCTGATGTCAGTCCTGCAGAATAGCAGCAGGATATCAGGGTGGGCTTTGTGGTGGGAATTCTGATGTCATTCCTGCAGAGCATCAGCAGGAGATTGGAGTGGGCTCTGGGGTAGGAATTCTGATGTCACTCCTGCAGAGCAGCAGAAGGACATAGGGGTGGGAATTCTGATGTCACTCCTGCAGAGCAGCAGCAGGACATTGGGGTGGGCACCAGGTGGGAATTCTGATGTCAGTCCTGCAGAATAGCAGCAGGATATCAGGGTGGGCTTTGTGGTGGGAATTCTGATGTCATTCCTGCAGAGCATCAGCAGGAGATTGGAGTGGGCTCTGGGGTAGGAATTCTGATGTCACTCCTGCAGAGCAGCAGCAGGATATTGGGGTGGGCTTTGTGGTGGGAATTCTGATGTCACTCCTGCAGAATAGCAGCAGGATATTGAGGTGGGAATTCTGATGTCACTCCTGCAGAGCAACAGCAGGACATTGGGGTGGGTACCAGATGGGAATTCTGATGTCACTCCTGCAGAGCAGCAGCAGGAGACTGGGGTGGGCTTTGTGGTGGGAGTTCTGATTTCACTCCTAGCCTGTCCTAAGAAAACATTCCTCAATAGCAAACCTAAGAGGTGTAGAGAGGAGACCCCACCCTGGCTGTGGGAAGGAGGAAGAGCTGCCTGCTCTGCAGAGCATGGAAACGGGATGTGATATATTAGGATAATAGGATAATATCTGGAAACTTGATGTATTTGCAAAATAAGAGTGAAGAAATGCTTGAGAAATTAAAATACTCAGCAGGTGAATAAAAGCTCAGTGGAAGGTGGGGATTCTCAGCTTTCTCTGGTGGCCCTGGGACTCCAGACCACTTTAAAAGCAAATGGCCTGAGAAGGAACCAGGCTGGTGCTTTGATGGAAAGTGCTGCTCTGAGGCCAGTTATGTTAGTTCTGCCTTTTTGCTGCTGCTCAGGGATATCTGCAGTTTTCCATAACCATTTCTAAGATGACAGTCTAAGCAAATTAGACCCTCTCTACTTTGGACTTACCTGATGTCAAAGCTTCTCGACCCACCACCCCTGCCAACAGTAAATTTTGAACATGCCACTGGTGAGTTCAATCCCGCTGATAAATATTGGCTCAAGGGGGAATGCCTCGGACCTGGGAGCTGGAGGATCCCACACCAGTCAGGGATTCCACTCTGAGGTTCCCAACTGCCTCTAAAAGTGTTGGAAAAGCTGGTCAGGGAAACCTTGAAGTTGAGAAGCACTGAGGTTTTCTGTTGGAAGAAGCTGCAGGTCTGTGCAGTGTGAGCAGGTGCCTAAATACAGAGAGTTATTTCATCCTCTAAATAGGGCTTTGCAGGTAGAAGGATTTAACTTTATTTCAATGAAAAAGCCGTTCAAGACCTAAGGATGTGCTCTTGATGTCCTAGTAAAGTTTGAGTGCTGGGATACCTCAAACAACCACTTCCTACACCAAGCCAGCAGGTAGAGGAAGGCAAAGGCCAGCAAGAAACAAAGGGGAGGTCAGGGAAGGGCTGGAGCTTGGTTTTGGAGAGGGAGAGGTGGGACTGGTGAAATCACCCCCACCCTGCCAGCCCTGCCTGTCCCCAGGGTCTGTCCCAGGCAGGAAGGGGGGCTGGGGATCACTGAGCCCTCCTAGTACTGAAGGTTTCCTGTCCAAGGGAACCCCCAAGAGAGGACACGAAAAAACCCAGTTTTCCACACTGTCTGCAGGGGAAAGAAGGAGAAACAAACAAAGGAAGGATGGAATGGGTCAGGCTTGCTTAGGTGTCATGGAACAGAAGTGACGAAGTAGCCAGGGGTGAAAACAGGATGGGGACAGGTCTGTGTCATTCCTCCCTCTGTCCCTCCGACTGCTGGGGCGAGGGTGGGGGATGCTCCAGTTCCCATGTGCTGCCACCCATCACATCTCCCCAGGGAAAGCTGTCCCTGCTCATCAGCTCCATTGCAAAACCCTTTGTAGGGGCACAGGGATGAAGATCTGCTGCCCCCAGAGTCCTGACCTGGCATCTGAAGAAGGAAGCTCTACCAAAAAAACACAGTAAAGAGCCCTCCTGGTTTTTCTCCAAGTTTAGGACACTGGTAGCACTAGTCAGAAATTTCCTCTTGGGGGGAATAAGTATTGACAGATGCTTTGTATCCTGAGAGTGGAACAAGAGTTAACATCCTCTCATTTTTATACCACTCTACCTCCCTTTTTTCCTAAGGTCAGCAGGGTGTAATTCCAGCTGGTAACATCCATGGAGGATAAAGCGGGAATTTAGTATTCCAAGCTGAAAGCTGAGGAAAAATATGGCCCATCCTTAAGGTACCCTCTTGATGGTCATCAGATTAATTTCCATTTTGGTTCAAAACAGAACTGCTTAGAGCCAAATGTTCACAATATCTGGACCTATGGACCATCAGGGCCTGGGAAAGAGTGATGCACATGCTGGAAGTGCACAGCACACCAGGGACATGCCTTGTGGCCACAGCCCAGGGTGGAGACCCCAATACTTCATCCCCAACAACCCCAGCAGCAGCACTGGGCTGACTGGTACAGCCCTCGTGGGGCAGAGGCAATAAAGCCACCACTTAAAGAGGGTGAAGAGGATTTGTCATGCTGAGCAAGTGCTATAAAGGGTTTTATTGCCTCTTGTTGGGTAAGTGCCTTGTTCTTGACAGTGATGGAGTCCTGAGCAGAAGTTATTTATCCACAGGGATAAATCAGGACTTCTTTTACTGAAGAGCTGGGGCTTGATCTCAGAGCACGAAGCCTGAGTGCTCCCAGGGTTCCTCTCTTGTCAGCTCAAACCACCTCAGCCCCAGCAAAGGGGCTCAGCAGTGGAAAGGGCAAAACAGGGAGGTGTCCTCCAGGCCACAGTGGGCAAGGGCTGGGGCACCTCAGTTCACATCACACCAGCTCCTTGCACTTGCCTTGCCCTTCATGTACTGCCAATGCAAAGCACCCAGGAGCCCCTGTCCTGGCCAAGAGGAACAGCCACTCCTCTGCACCCAGAGCTCAGTAACCACAGAAACAAAGCATGGTTTGGGTTGGAAGGGACATTAAAGGTCACCTGGTACCAACCCCGTGGCAGGGAAGAGGAGTCTGGCTGGTCCCACCACCCTGGTGAGTCCCTCAACAACGCTGGTCAGTCCCCCACCAACGCTGGTCAGTCCCCCACCAACCCTGGTGAGTCCCCCACCAACGCTGGTCAGTCCCCCACCAACCGTGGTGAGTCCCCCACCAACCCTGGTCAGTCCCACCATCCAGGCTGGTCCCATTAAGCCCAGTCAGTCGTACTGGGGCAAACTGGTCCTACACAAACACTGTAATTTCTGCTCCTCAGACTAGGCTGGTTTAGGAGGAGGATGAGAAATCAGGGGCCAGAGCTGCTGTGGAGTCTGAGTCTGCTTTCCCCCAAGTTACCCATTGTACATCTTCACAGTGTAGGCAAGACCAGGTTCAGGTCCAGAGCAGCTCTGTCCTCCTCCTCCTCCCTCCCTTCCCTTGCCCCATTATGGGGCCAACAACAAACTTGCTGAAAGGCAGCAAGTGACAAATGCAGAAATGCTGAATTGCAACTTGAAAAACGACAGAGAGTGATTATTGCTGTCCAGGAGAGAAGGATTAATACATCAGCCCAATGGGGGACTCGTATTTTGGGCAAAGCATTTTCATACAAAATCTACATCAATTTCCTCAGCTCTTTGATTCATAGAAAAACAGTGCTGAAGAAACAAGGAAAAACAAAAAAGAAAATAAAAGCTCAGAGGGCACTTTATCAGTTCTTATATTAATGTGTAGCAAGGCACCAGTGGCAGGAAGAAGCTGATTCTCAGGGCATGTTAATAAAAACCATCAAGCTGATCTGTTGCTTGTTTTCCCTGTTCTAAACCGCCTCTCCTCAGACTGTCAGGGAAGGGGAGGGGTCCAGGGCAGCACTTTGCCTTGCAGGGAGAGGGGAGAAAAGGTGTGTTGGAGCCTGGATGGTGTGGTGTGCTCAGGCAGAGCGAGGGTGATGGATGGGGTGGCTGCTCAGCGTCAGGCAGGGTGCAAAAGGGGCTCAGTAACATCTATTAAAGCCATCCATTTCCCCAGGCTCATCTGGCACTCACTCTTTGTCACCACACTTGTTACCTTTCCCTGATGGTAAATGCTGGGGAACTTCAAGGTATTTGAACAGTCAGAGACGACAAATCCCTACTAGGAAGAAAGTGTAAAACAGCAGGAGAAACATGTTGGCTTCATCCTGAGTGAACATTAAATACACTTCACATTTGTCTAAGGAAACAGTTAATGGGAAAAGGGGCTCTTTAATTGAACAGGCTGAGAGTCTCACGCAGCTGCAGATAACAAACGTGCAGGAGAAAGCCATTTTTCCAGGCAGGGATCCCAGCCTGGCCGAGGCAGGAGGGGGCATTTCTTCCAGAGAAACAGCAGCAAACGCTGTGGTTGCTGAGGACAATCCCACAGCTGCTTTTCCCAGCGTGGCTCTATTTAAAAGGAACAGAAGGAGGCCTTGGATCGGGCATTCAACCCAAAACTGGCCTTGGGCAAAGAAAAGCAGTGGGTTATTTTTGCTTTGTTTTGCAGCCACCCCCAGCCCAGGACATGCCAACTGGTGTGCCCAGCTTGCCTGGGTCACGGCAGGCTCTGCGCAGCGGGTCCCTGTGGCTGCGTGACCCGCGGGCAGTGCTGCTCACCGGGAGGGTGATGGATCTGTGCCACGGGCTCTGCTGTCCCTGCCTGCTGCACCTTCTGCCAGGCACAGCACGCTCCGTAAGGACCAGCCCACTGGGTCTCATCATCCCTACGGGTTGGCATTGCAGGGCACCTGCAGCGGGGCTGGTCCCTCCTGGGTCAGCACTGAGAGTCACGGAATGGTTTGTATGAGGAACAGTCTCAAGCCTGAATGGGTTTTCGAATAAGAGTTTATTATATGGTAAAAGCAAACAGTGCTGGGTGCGGGGGAGTCTCTGCCCCGCCAAATCACACACCAGATACAAAGTGTGGCAGACATTTATTCAGTTACTCCATACATATTCATTATATAAATATAATATATATATAATATATAAATAAATATT
>VWZG01009470.1:276499-287031 GCA_013396735.1 Grallaria varia | reverse complement strand
TATAATATATAAATAAATATTTTATGTTCATTTACAATCTCAGTAATGACTTCACTACAATTCATGTAGTTCCTGACAGGGACTCTAAATGACCTAACACCAGTCCTCCATAATTCTTATATTCCCTGATAAGGCTCAGGGAAACCAGTGACCTCATGACCTCACAACACCCCATTTATTTCTCTGTGGGGGTGTAGTTGATCTAATTAATTTGTTTTATTTCTTTATGGGGCTGCAATTAACCCATTTGTTTCTTTACTGGCACAAATCATATCTATACCTATCACATTTGAGTTGGAAGCACCTTAAAGCTCAGCCAGTCCCACTCCCCACCATGGGCAGGGACATCTCCCACCAGCCCAGGTTGCTCCAAGCCCCGTCCAACCTGGCCTTGGACATTCACAGGGATGGGGCAGCCACAGGTTCTCTGGGCAACCTGTGCCAGGGCCTGCCCACCCTCACAGCAAAGAACTTCCTCCCAATATCCCATCTAAACCTGCTCTGTGCCAGTGGGAAACCATTCCCCCCTGTCCTGGCTCTCCAGGCCCCTGTAAATCGTCCTTCTCCACCTTTTTTTAGGCTCTCCAGGCCCTTCTGAGCAGCCTCTGAGACAGGAGGAACCAACAACAGGCGGCAGCCCAGAAAATCCTCCAGCATGGGGTATGAGTTTTATAAAATGCACTTGCCCTGCCACGTGCTGCACATTCATCTGCAGTCACATCAACCTTCCCATCTCCTCTCGCATCTTCTCTCCCCGTGCACGACCCTTCAAACTCCCCCCCTGCAGCACAACCAATTCCCAGTCCAAAGAGCACCTGAGATCCCGAGATTAACCTCAATATTATGGGCCTTTGCTTGCTGGAAGTGTTGTTCACACGTGGAATTTAGAAACCTATGGCCACTCCAGGGTGTACAGCACAGGGTGGTGGGGCCAGTGACACAGCCAGGGCAGGCACCTGCTTTCGCTGTTATCACGCTAATTAATAACATGATAATTAAATGAGGAAAGCCCATTACTGGATTATCAAGGGAAGGGCAGAGATAAGAACGTGGTAAGAGAGGGACTGAAGGAGTCTCCTCTATTGTCAAGTCCTCTTCCCTCTGATACCCATCACAGCAGCTTATTAAATTCTCCCTTAAAAGCCGTGGCTTTTCCCCTGCTCCCCAGGGGAGGCTCTTAAAGAGCTTCCCTTATCATATATCAAGGAATCTTCTGATTTGCAATTAAAATCTATACTTAACCAGTTTGCTCTTGACCTGTAGTTTAAATCACCTCTCCTCCACGGGGCTTTATCTCCCCCGTGAACAGCAGCCTCCTCTCTGCTCCAAGGCATTTGTGGCTGAACAGGCTGCAGGAGCATCCCCTCCTTTATCTCTGTATCCCTGTTGCTCTTCTCCAGCGCTGTAAACCTAAAGCTCCTCAGCCTGTGCAGAATCCAGCAGTGACAGGAATCACTGCCAGGGGGTTAGAGGGGCTCATCCCGCAGTGGGGCAGGAAGGAGCTGGCACAGCAGGGTCCAAACAGCCCCTCCAGTCGTTTGTATTAAAGCTGGGATTTGTTTGAGCTCGTTGCAGCTGCCCTTGGGGCAGGTACCAGGAGGCAGCATCACACCTGAGTGCCACAATGACATTGTGCTCATGCAAACAGGATTTAGGAGCCTTCCCTGCAGCAAGTACTGCCTCGGCTCCTCGTTTGGAGGGACAGCGTCTCCTAACAGTGGTAACACAGGACTTCTGTCCATCTCTACTAGTTTTTTCTTTCTTTCTCCCTCCTCTTCCTTCCCCTTTGGTTTTCTTGGGACTTGGGGACATCCTCAGCTGCCCTCATCCAGCAGCAGGATGGCAGCTGATGGGTCTTCTGTCACGGCAGGGGTCTGGAGCACTAATTCCCAGGAAACACTCTCACTGTGTTTTCATTAAGTGCATTTAATTACTAAAAGGGCAGACAAATGCAGCAGGGCTGAGGCTTGAAAGGCCACAGACAGGGAGCTCTCTCTCTGTTTTGCCTTGTCCTGTTAACTGTGCCATGCAGAAACCACGACTCTCCCAGTCTGAACCAGTGCTGTCCCAGGCTGGCACCAGGACCAGGAGACGTCTTGTGAGAACTCTGAGTTGGTGCACTGGGTGTACAGATCTGCTCAGAGGAGCTCTGCTTCATCACAGCCTTTCAGTCAAACACCTTCAAGGTTCTTGATATTCCTTTCTTATCCCAGTACTGAACTGGGAAGTCAATTCCAGTCGTAGGCAGTGAATGGCCAAGGACCAGTCCTCCCAGTCTTCCATCCTAGGAGGAGGAGGAACCCACTTGCCCAGGGTGAGGGGAATTCTTTGTCACAGAAGTGGAAAAAAAGAAGACAATGCAATAAGAAAAGAGAAGCTGGCACTTCAATCCCTGCTGGCACTTTAATCCCTGCTGCGATCCCACTGTGCCTGGCTGACCCAGGGCAGTTCAGACTTTCCCAGTGGGGAGTGAGGAGTCCACAGAACTCCAGCCTGAGCCAGTCTGGGGAAGGGCTGTGTCTGTCCGGGCCATGCCCACAGCCCAGCTGGCCACATCTGCAGCAGGACAGGGGGCTGTGCTCAAGTAGGTGTGCCCAGCTCATGACCTGAGTCAAGGGCTGCGTGTCTCTTAATCCCCATCAAAGACAATAAAAAATACAGAACGCTTGGCGTAAGAATTAAATAAGTATGTTCTGCTTCTTTAACATGACTGGGCGCATTGTTCCCACTAATAGGGGAAGAACAATTAGCCTTAGAGAGCATTACCACGTGCAGTGTAAGAGGGATTTGTATGGCAAATCGCCCTGTGAGACTCCACTGAAGCGAGACTGGGTTTTCCAAGGCATTTGCAATGCTAATGCCTGGCAGGGCCAGGTCTCTGGTGATGCTGCATGGCAGGGAGGGCTGTGGGGGCAACGCTAACCAAAGGAAGGAAAATTATGAAATGTGATGTCAGGTACACAGCAAATGAATCATTTACAAATGTGGTGTCAATGGCTGGGGAAATCAGGAAAGGGTTTTCTTAAAGGGGGAGCTGTTCTCCTGGGCAGACACCTCTGGCCTCTCCTGTTTCTACCCAAACAAAGGAGTTGTGAGCTTGATAATAAGCTGTCAGGACTTGCCTATAAGAAGATTTGATATTTATAAGAAAGAGTATTAAATGTGTGTCTTGTTGCTTTTTCTGGAGAGGGAATAAAATCCTTCCTTAATAACCATTCTGTGTCTGTTTGGAAGGATGGACCTTGTCTTTACTTAACAGGTCACTTCACCATTGCTAAACCATGGAGTCACGAAGCTTCAAAATTCACTGTTTTCTGGGGTTTAGTGATTTATGTGCACCCTGTGTCAGTCCAGGTCCTCTCATGTGTCCACACAACGTAATTCACAGCAAAGCCCAGTGAGTGATGAAGCTGCACAGCACGGAATTGGTTCCTTGAGGAAGCTCCACATTGCTGCTCGTGGGGAGCAGAATTTGAGAACTTCAGAGCCAGCTGGGAACTCTTCACCGTTCCATCTCTTCAGTGAAAAAGGCCAGTCCTTCAACACCACAGGAACATGCAGACGTTGATAAAACTATAATGGAAAACTTCTCTCTGTTCTGTTTTGGTGAGCTGGGTGGGAGCACAGATTCCCCCAGAACAAACCAGCTCAACAGCAGTATTTTCCAGCAAATACAAGTTCGTATCTCCCTGGCAGACCATGCTGACCTGTGGAAGCCTGCGGGCCCTGGGAGACCTGGCTCCAAACACCAACATCTGTGTCCAGAACTCCAGTCCACCCACCATTCTGCAGTCTCTCCAGGAGAATCCAATCCTGGGGCTGGATTTACCACATCCTTAATGCTCAGCAGGATGCCAGAAACTGTGGTTTCACCTCCCAGATCTCCTCCTCCCCTACCCCCACACGAACCAGGGCTCCAGGAAAGTTGGGGAGCCTCAAGGAAAAGTTTTAAAAAGTCAAAAATTAAATGTCTGGTTTAATATTTGTAAAAGGTTTTTACGAAAAGTTTGTCCATCCTTAGAAGACAGCAGTTTTCTTTCCATTTTATAATGTGGAAATCTTCTATGTTATTTCCGAACAGGAATTCCCATCTCCAGTCAGCCACACTAGTTGTAAAGATGTCAGTCTTGATGGGCTTTCCCTGGCAATTTTCACCAGCAATAGTTTCCAGAAATCAATTCAAACCTCTCTGAATCAATTGGCATTCAGTTTAATGTAATCTTGATCTCCCCCGAAAGAGGAAATCAAGTTTTACAATTACAAGGAAAAGCTGTCCTCTTCCATCCCACTATTTACTTCCCTCTTGTCCTTCCACTCACAGAACTGGAGTCATACACGAAGCGTTAGTTATTTGCTTTATGCATTCCCTTATCCCTTAGTGAGGAATCGTATTTAAATGGCGTTTTCTGCAGCGCTGTTATCACAACAGCTGTAAATCAATTTGGCACGTCCTGCTTCCAGAGACGTCCCGAGGACCAATTTGTGGCTCTGCTCGTGCTCCCCTCCACTAATGTCTGCAGCTAAAATAGCCACCAGCCCGTGCCCACACACAGCCCCAGCTGGTCACGCTCACAGAGCTGCGCATTCCTGAGCCGGCCAACGCTCCTGGTTTGCCAAGCAGATGGATTGGAATGGGCAGACAGAGGTTCCCCCCCATAAACGGGGCCATGAGCAGAGCCAGTCATTGTGCTGCGTGCGCTGAACGCCCCCCGTTTGCTGCCGCCTGAAAAGAGCTCAGCCCTTTCATGGCATCTGTGCTGGAGAGCAGAGCTGGGTGGGCTCTGGAGGCACAGAAGGTTTTGTCTGCTTTGCCCGTAATCAGCGCTCGTGCTGGGCTTGCCAAGCCCCTCTAATTAGCGTGTGGTATTTAATGAGAGCAGCAGCAGCAGCAGCACCTCCCCGGTGCCGACCTGCACTCCCCACCTGCCCGAGTCCCCCCCGGTCACAGCCACTGTTGAGACACAAAGAGGCAAACCCAGATAATGGTGCTCACAATTTTAGGTCCCGTTCCTCTTCGGGAGAGTCATCTTCCCTTCGAGTGGGATGTAAAATTAGGAAATTGTGCTCTCCAAGGCACAAAGGAACAACCCAGGCAGTTTCCAAATGCAGCTGATAAACTTCTGATCCTTCCTCTCATTTTGGCACCGTAAAATATTTGTAGATCCTGTCCCAAACCACTGTGTAGGAAGACAAAATAGAGCTAAGAGCTGTAATTTTCAAGAACACGTACTCCTTGGAGCCGTTCAGCACAGGGGCACATCAGGATCTCCCTGGAAAGGAAGAAGGAATCCAAAAAGGGGGCATTTTTCCCTTAGTATTTCCCTCCAGCTCGCAGTGAAGCATCACACAGCTGAGAAGGGTGGGTTGCATTGGCCTGACCTCACATCTCAGGCTTGGCAACGTGTCCTAGATGTGCCACATGCCAAAATGTGCCTAGACACCACTTGTAATTAGAAAAAAAAAATGGCCCACGAGATTGCCATTGAAAATGGTCTTTAGTGTTGCAGAATTTCAACTCCCTCTGATTCATGGAGCAACCTTGGCTTGTTGATGTCTACCCATTAAAAACTGGCTGGCTCCAGGCAGTTGTGGCACAGGAGAAATAGAAAGCAAGGCACAGAAGAGAGAAATAAATCCGGGCAGATCCACCTTAGCCCTGCTCTTAGTTTTATTTGCTCTTATCCATAATATGTTTCACCAGGCAGGCTTGACTGTAGAGCACTGAGCCAAAGCCATGCGTCACAGGACGTTGGTGCCCCGGCAAGATGGAAGGTGAGGGAGAAATACTGGTGGTTGGAAAGCAAAGGCAGAGACCCAGAAGGGACTGTGGGAGAGCTTGGCTTGGTGTGTGAGGGAAAAGGGGGTGAAGGGAAAGTTTTCTCTTCCCGAATAACAAGCTGTAGACTTTTGAACTCTTAATTTTCTCCTTCTCCGTCTATATTGCACATTAGAAAAGCTTCTTTTGCTGCCTGTGCTGGTTCCTCACACCAACACACTGGGAGTTGGACGGAGGGTGCCTGAAGGAAAATCAGGAATTCAGGTGGTGCTTGAGGGAGAGCCTGGAGTGTGGGCAGGTGAAGAACACCACGTTTGCCCTCATCGCCTCAACGTGCTCCTCCTGCTTTGGCAGCCACTCAAAGGTGAGCAAGATCCTCCAGGTCCTTCCTAAAACCACAGGGTGCCACCAGGGAAGGGGAGTTTTCCAGGCAGCCCGTGATCAGCAGGATAAGGAGGGGATGGATGTGCAGAGCTGCTCAGGGATGCACAGCAAACATCAGCCCTCCAACCCGTCCTGAAGGCAAATCTCAGTGACCCAAAGGGGCAAATTCAGCTTTCCAGGAGGAGAACAGGGACTGAGGTGACCCTGCTGAGGTCTGGGCTCTGTGCAGAGGACACACCAGGCTGCCCAAGCAGGGCTGGGATGGACACAAAGCAGAGCTCTCTGCTTGAGGTGCCTTTTCCCATCACTGGCAGCTCTGAGGAACCAACATCCACACTGGTCTAGAGAGACTTTTTTTTTTTTTTAATGAAAAAGACCCCACTCCCTTTATTTGAATGATTGTTAATCTGCAAGGAAATATGGAATTTTGACCTTTGAGGATGTGGGGTAACGACACTGATGGAATGGGAGAAACTTTTCAAATGAAAATTTTAAATCTCAAACCTATGAATCTGAAAACATGGGAATGACATTTTCACCTTGGGAGATTTCCTCTGCCCCACTTCATTTTCCTGCTAAGGCTCATCTTATAAAGCCAGAAATTGTGTCACGGAATGTTTCAGCATTGCCAAATTTGCATTCTTTATCAGGAAAACATTTCTAATGAAGCAGAAGGAGCTCTTCAGGTGACACATCCTGGTCTTTTGCAACATTTCCTGGGAAAGCAACTCCCTTGCTCCTGCTGAACGCGCTTGCTCTGCCATCAGTGACTGGAACATATGCTGAAAAACTCCCCCCGCCAACTCCTCAGATGTCATCACCTCCAGACAGGGAGAGGTGACGTTTGAGGTGAAATCCTGGTTCTCTGCACTCCGTGATAAGAAAGCTGGTTAATATATCCACGTTTTCACTATTCCTCCCACCCCAAAGGCACACAAGAATCGCAGTTCTCCTCTTAAAAATAAATAGTTAAATAAAAGTAGGTTTCTAGGCCAGATGATAGGCTAGAAAAGAACATTTTTCGACAAAACAAGCATTATTCATCCAACACCAAGGCTATGTGATTTTTTCCCCACGGTCTCCGAGGAATTTTTCCAAGGTCTGCTCGGCATCCTCTCTGCACAGGAGAACAGGAGGAGCCCACTGCAGCCCATCCCAAGGAAATGAGGACAGTGGCAAGAAACACGGGAAGAATCTGAGAAGCCTGAGGGAAACAGGCTGGGGATTTTGAGACTTTTGGGAAACCCTTCTTATGATGTGACCTGCACATGAATAGTCCATTAATCCTGCAGGAATGACTCAATTATTTGCCATTAGAGATTAGGCTGATGTTTCCAAGGAGCTCTGCACATTGGCCATTATAATTATTTTCAAGATCTCGATGTTTCAAACCTCTACTACCAAGGCAGAAACAACCCTGAACACACAGAATCACACAATTATTTGGATTGGAGGGACCTTAAATCCCATCTCATCCCACCTCCTGCCATGGGCAGGGACACCTTCCACCAGCTCAGGTTGCTCCAAGCCCCATCCAACCTGGCCTTGGACACTTGAACAGAGCTGAAGGTGCTGCCTGGCCTGGCCAGGTGTGTTCCTGCTGAAGGGCAGCACGGGGGGCTTTGGTGGTTCAGCAGCTCCCAGTTCCTGTCCCCAGAGCTGGATCTGCTTGTAAAACAGGTATTGCTTGTAACTGGTGGTGCTGCAGCAACCTGAAATGCTTGGAGCTCTTACAGCTCCTGAAACTCTTTCTGGAGTTGGTAAGAGCTACAAGATCTGCAAAAATCCCCTTGAGTTCCTCTAATAACTTAAATTTTTATTTATACTTTTTAACTTCCGCTCCAAAGCTTAGTGTGCAACCCTTACACTCACACATCTCAAGAGGTGAGTAAAACCTTGCCCATGTCTGTGATGGATTTCAGAGAACCCCAGGATGTTCTGGAAGGGACCTTAAAAACCATCTCATTCCACCCCCTGCCATGGGCAGGGACACTTCCCACTAGACCACTTTGTAGGGTCTTGGAATCACAGAAAGGATTGTGTTGGAAGGGACCTTAAAGACCATTTAGATGCAAATCCTCCCATGGGCAGGGACACCTTCCACTAGCCCAGGTTGCTCCAAGCCCCATCCAAACCTGGCCTTGGACACTTCCAGGGATCCACGACTTCTCTGGCTCCCCACATTTATTTCCCTGCTATTCTCCAGCCCCATCACACCGTTCTGACAGCACTAATTAGTGAGAACCCCAGTTTAATGATGTATTAAAAGGTAACATGTAGACATTTCTGCCCAGGTGTGAACACTTTGTAAACATGTTTTCTGGTACTCAAAGTCTTGCCCTTTGTCTGCTCTCCCTGGTCATTATAAACTGGGACAACTTCCTTGTGTGTTTTCAGCCTCCAGTAAGAACAGTCCCGAAGGAGAACACATTCCCATTCCAAGCAGAGTGCTTCCTTTGTCACAGCAGGTACATTGTCACAATTATCCACAATTTGCAGCAAATTTCTCATTTTCACAAAAACTCAGCACAAATACAAATGTGCAGGGGGCACAGACAGAGATGCATCATTATCGAAAATGTCCCTCCTTGCACTTCTCATGCCTGCCCAGTGCTATTTCCAAACTTGCTATTTGCTTTCTTTTCTTTGGGATATTTTCCAGCCACACCAGCTTGAACCCAGAACCTCAAAAAGAGCCATAAAATGATCAATAATTTTCGAGAAGAAAGATAGAAAAAAAAAAAAAAAAAAGAAACCACAGAGAAATTTCAGAGTTTGAACTTCGGTGACAGTGGAAGTTTTTTCTTATTTTATGAAAATAATTTGTGACCTCAGTGATTTAAATTAAATCAATAATCAGGGAGCACAGCCTTGTTTCAAAGGCTTTGCGCAGAATCACAGAATAGTGGGTGGATGTTTAGGTTTTTTTATTCCATGAAGAGTGGTATTCCATGGAAACTGTATCTCCTGCTCCTGTCATTGTGCCCATACAATGTGACACCTGAGCTGACTTTGAACCATATTCTCCAGCAGCTCCTTCTTCCCATTTCAGAGGACGCTGGGTCCTGAAAATTCATGGCAGTAAAAGCACAAGTGTTACTGCAGAGACAAGGGTGGTGAGTACAGGCTCATTTGTTCCCCCTGAAATGAACACCCGGATCATCTCCCATGTTTTCTCTGCAGTTCCTACCAACACTTTTTTCCAACTGCTACTGGCACAACTGGACCTGAGAGGAAGCAGGACCTTGGCAATCCAGCAGGTCTCCAGGTGTGTGTTTCATTGTCTACCCCATCTCTGACCATCAGCCCTTTGTAGAATCAAGGAATCACAGAAAGGACTGAGTTGGAAAGGACCTTAAAGCCCATCTAGGTCCAAATCCCCAAATCCCAAGCGCTGTCCAACCTGGCCTTGGACACTTGCAGGGATGGGGCAGCCACAGCTTCTCTGGGCACCCTGTGCCAGGGGCTGCCCACCCTCCCAGGGAAGGATTTATTCCCAATATGCATCCAACCCTGCCCTCCCTCGACATAAAGCCATTCTCCATTGTCCTATCATTCCTTGCCTAGTCCTTTCCAGGCCAGCCCAGTGCAAGGCTGGGTGAAAGGTGGCGCGGTGGGTTATTCCAAACACAAAGCCAAGCCTCATCCCATCGCTTTGGCCCCTTGTTTTCCCAAAATCCCACTGGCACAGCAGAGATGTGATGCTCATGGGCAGCTTTTCCCAGTGTCTTCATCGCCATGGTGACCAAGCAATCCACCACCACAATGACCCTCCAACACGGGGCCACCAGCAGATATGGAGGCAGTGGGACAAAATCCTGTGCTGGAGCAGCCCCTGGGAGGTGCCTGGACCCAGGGCCATCACCCCAGAGCAGCAAAGCTGCCCCTCACCTGCCTCCTGCCCTACTGCACTCACCCTTTGTCTGCCCCATCCTCAGCCATCCATCCTCTAATCCACCCACATCCCGCTGTGACCACCCACTCAGGAATGGGAAGCTGAACAATGCCCGGCAGCAGCTGCCACCCTCAGGCTCTAAAATGCTTCCCCACTAATAATAAATTCATAATGAAAATAAATCCACAGTAAAAATAAATTCATAATGAGAATAAATTCCATTTTCTCCAGGAAATGGCAGCAGAGCTGGGCACTGTTGGAGGAAAACATCCCAGTCAGGCCTGTGAAACAGGTCCAGGTGTCCCCAGTGTGCCAGTCTGCACTGGGATGGGTGGAGGGACTCACCTGGTTTCTGCAAGGAGCATTGACCCTGACCAGGATTACTGCAAACCAACTTTAGAAATGCTCTTCCTTGGGGAAAAAAAAAAAAAAAAAAAAAAAAAAAAGAGAAAGGTGTGAAAACCAAGGTTTTCCACC